>SJYA01007445.1:0-18521 GCA_006410615.1 Neotragus moschatus
CTTTTCTTATTCATATTTTGTTGCCTTAATATTTGCCATTATAGATTTGTTTCTTTGCTGTAAAAAAAATAAAAATAAAAATAAAAATCTGAGTTTTCAGCTTCAGAAAATAAAAATGCAGGACAAACTCCAGTTGACCTTTGCCCCACACAGGTTTGGACTGGACAAGTCAACTTATATGCCAATCTTTTCAATTAATACATCGGAAAATGATGGGGGGATTTGTGATAACATGAAAAAACTCACAGATGAGCCACACAGCCTAGAAATATTGAAAAAATTTAAGAAAAAGGTCTGTCATAAATGCATAAAATATTTGTAGACACTAGTCTATCCTTACATAGACATAAGGTGATATTTAATATAAAAGTAATGCCTTAATTTTCTTCCTGATTTATAACTTTACTATCAAAGAATTACATTACCATGCAGTATGTCTCTCCCTCTCTTGCCCCCTCGCTCTCAGATTGGAGAAACTGAATATTAGTCTATCATCCCAGGTAAGGGTTGTTTTTTGGTTTTTTTTTTTTTTTTTAGAGTAACAGTGATCCCACTACTGCATTTTTAATGTGAGTGTAATATTGTATGCCATGGCTTTGCAGGCGGCTCAGTGGTTAAGAATCCGCCTGCCAATGCAAGAGATACAAGGGACATGAATTTGATCTCCAGGTCAGGAAGATCCCCTGGAGGAGGAAATGGCAACCCTCTCCAGGATCCCCGCCTGGAAAATTCCGGGTGGGGTGAAGTCTCTGGGGTGGCGAGAGCGGGACGCGACTGAGCACGCATGCGCACAGGCACTGTACCCACACCGATTTATAATCAATTCATTACCGCGTAGGTTGGGCCACCAGGCAGCAACTGTACCGGTTACACCAAGCTCCCTTAACGCGATCGGATTGCTGCTGCTTTGTCATCCGTGCATGAATTGTTATACCTCTAAGTAAACATGGCCTTCTTTTTCACATTAGCTTTCCATCTCTGAGGTGTAGAGTTGTACACCAACTGCATGCCGCCCACGTGCTCTGGATCATAGGAGACAACACAGACGTGGGTACTGACAGACGATTCATCTTGTAACGGACAGTAGGAACTTACAGTATTGATAAACACTGCACTGTAAGTGCATTTTCTCTCCCTTATGGGTTCGATCCCTGGGTTGGGAAGATCCCCTGGAGAAAGGAAAGGATATCCACTCCAGTATTCTGGCCTGGAGAATTCCATGGACTGTAGACTCCATGGGGTCATAAAGAGTGGGACACCACTGAGCGACTTTCACTCAGTCACTCACTCACTCGTGGTTTTCTTAACAATATTATCTTTCCCTAGCTTGCTTTACTGTAAGAATACAGTATATGATACATATATAATCTGTGTGTGAATTAACTTTATGTTATTTGTGAGTTGTCTAGTCGGCAGCCATCTATCAGTAGCTAAGTTTGGGGGAGTCAAAAGCTCTACACAGAATTTTGACTGTGGGGGTGGATCAGCTCCTGTGACCCCTGTGTTGTTCAAGGATCGACTGCATACTTAAAGCAAGAAGAAAGAGAAAGTGTGAAAGAGGAGAAATCAAGGAAATTGAACAGAAAAACAACAGAGAAAAAGGAATGAAACATAAAGCTTGCTCTTTGAAAATATCAATAAAATTAATAAAACCTTCAGCTAAACGGGTCAACGAAAAAGGGGAGAAGACATCAACTACCAGTATCAAAAAATGAAAACAGGGATATCACTAAAGACCCCACAGCTATTGAAAGAACAGTAAGGAAATACTGTGACCAACTTTATTCTCATGAATTTAACAGGCTAAACAAAATGGACCGATATTTTAAAAGACACAAATCATTAAAACTCAGTCAAGAAGGAATAGAAACCCTAAGTAACTATTAAAGTATTAAACTATTAAACCCTAAGTAAATCCTGTAACTATTAAAGTAATCGGGTTTACAGCTAAAATTCTTCTGAAAAGGAAACTCCAGGACTGAACGATTTCATAGGTGAATTCCATCAAATATTTAAAGAATAAACAGCAAATCTGTATGATCCAGAAACTAGAAAGTGGCATTCGTGACTTTTATTCTTTCTTAGAGATCTTCCAAAGAAACACAAAAAGGGCATTCATTTTCTTTACGAAATAAAACTCCTTTTATCTTGCAATTGCCACATGCGTCCATTGAACCCTCTTAGAACAGGACAGATCATGGGGTCTTAGTGAGCTTGATTTAATGATCCTAGATCTATTTCATTATTCTAGGAAACATTCAATTGTTTTTCATTCATTGTTTCCAATTATGCTAAAAAGAAAAAGGAGACTAAATAATAACAGGAAAACAAAAAAATAGAGTCTCCTGGCAGGATGATATCTCATTGAAATGCATCCCCCCTGTTACACTGCCCCTCAGTTTCCTGATTGCACTGCCCTGAGTGTAACAGCGTCTTTCAGAAAGGTATAAAAGACGCCAGGGACCCCATCCTGGTCTTACGCTAGCTTTCACTGAACACAGCTGAGAACTGAGAATCCTTACTTCATGCCCAGATGGCAAAAGGAGGAAAACTGAGATCCCAAGATGTTTCACAATGATGAGAAGAACCAGAAGGTGACGGTGAACTGGATCATAGAAGCCAAATCTCCTGATGAGAGAGTAAGTGGTTCGCTTTCAAGAACGGCAAGGAAGTCAGTCATGCCTCAGGAAGGACTGGATCATACAGTGCTTTGTGGCGAGAAGCTGGCCGTCTAATCTTGTGCAGAGGACACCTGACAGCATCCGTTTACCTTTGAAGATGTACACTCACCAGAAGGGACAGGACGTGGGTTGTCAGCAGACAAATGGACAAGGCCCGTGTGCTTTAAACAAGCGAACAGATGACGTAAATCAATCAGGTCATCGGACTAATCACTCTACCTGGTGTTTACACATCTAAAGATGAAAATGCTGTGCAGTTATGAAGCAAACAAGATGGTCTTCCTGTCTTCAACAAAGTTAGGAACCTTCAAAGTTTTCAAAAGTATTGCATTTTGATGATGCAGGTGGAAAGTGAAGGCCCAGAACGCAGAGGGGTCCAAGTGAGAGGGCGGGATGGCTTCTAGAAAGAGAAGGCGTCCAGGTTTGGCTAGTGGGGAACAGTGAGATTGGGGGTGAAAGAGACCAACTCTCCACACACAGGAGGTGGCCCCTGCCCACAGGCACCCTGAGTTCCAGTCTCCGTCCACTGCCCATCACCTGGGTCCTTCTGGACTAGTCAGAAACTCTCCTTGAGACCCCCAATTCCTTCATCTGCAAACTCAGGTAGCGATGCCTCCTTGAGGGGTTGTAGGGTATGAAAAGATACATCTTCACGAAGCACAGGTTTGGGCTCCGGCCTTGGGAAGAGCTTGGCTTTCTAAAGCAGCGCCTTGGTTGGGTCTCAGAGCTCGGACCACACCAGACCCTTGGGGCCCAAGCTGGTCTTCCTGGATCCAGCCTCTGCATCCACCCTCTACTCTGCGTGGCACAACACGCCCTCCGACACGCCATGGCAGAGGATCCTCTCTGGCCTGCTGACCACGCCTGGCACTCAAAGCCCTGCTCACCCGGCCCTCCTGCAACTCCAGGCCTCCTCGCCCACTGTGCGTGCCACTCTGTGCCCGCACACTCTGCCCAGTCCCCGAGTAGGCTCTGCGCTCCCTCCTTTGCGGTTCTGCAAATGCCGCCCCCTGGCTCTGAGCCACAGTCTGGTAACTCGCATTGGACAAACTCCTCCTCACAGCTCAAGATCTAACTGAAATGCCCTACTTTTCCTGCTCACTTCGAGCAGGCTTGGTCTCTCCCCTCCCTGGGGCACTTCAGACATCTGTGTATTCCTGTGATTTTCTACTTGTCCCAGTTCAGCCCCAGAGAAGGCAATGGCGCCCCACTCCAGTACTCTTGCCTGGAAAATCCCATGGACGGAGGAGCCTGGTAGGCTGAAGTCCACGGGGTCGCAAAGAGTCGGACACAACTGAGCAACTTCACTTTCACTTTTCACTTTCATGCATTGGAGAAGGACATGGCAACCCACTCCAGTGTTCTTGCCTGGAGAATCCCAGGGATGGGGGAGCCTGGAGGGCTGCTCTCTCTGGGGTCACACAGAGTCAGACATGACTGAAGCGACTTAGCAGCAGCAGCAGCAGCAGGTCAGCCCCGAGTCCCTCAAGGAGAGTGCTCATCTCATCCACCTTTGCACCACTGAGTCCTGGGGTGATGCCCAGCTCACAGCAGACCCTCGGTAAACGTGGGATGGATGAACAAATAACACAGCTAAGACGGCCAAATCACGTGGATGGGAAGACTGCATTTTGTGGTTGAAATTTTCCATATCCGTTCTGCATACATTCTCCAGAAAGTTCTTTCTGAAGGATATTTTCTTGCTTTGTTTGAATGTTAAGCAATCAAGTCTCATATTAAAGCTCCTCACAACTGCAGCAATTGGAAGCAGGTGTCCAACTCACGTGTTCCATGATCGCTTCTCTCAGAAAGAGACTAGTCATTTTCTTCCTTGCTAGCTTTTTAAGTAGAGATAAAATAAAACCAGCAAGTTCAGAAGGGAAAATTAAAGGGCAAGGTCAGTGGCCTCTGCAGCCTGCACAAGTGGCACAGAGTCTGGCCCGGTGACAGGGGCTTCTAGGGGCTCTCCCTCCTGGGGAATGCCCTTATCTGGGGGTAGGCACTTGTCTGCAGCCCCTGGGGGCTGGAGGTGCCGTAAGGGCAGAAGGGCCCAGGGATGATGCCACTACTGAGCTGAATCACCGAGTATCAAGGGCAGCCCTGAGCTAGCAAAGTGGAGGGTAACATTTCAAAAAATACTGATATTGTACTTGTAATAATTGGGAGGGGAGCGCCTGACTGTCTCCTTCATCCATGCCTGTCGACAGATCTCAGCGGGGGAGGCGATGCGACAGGTCCCAGGTGAGATGGGAGGCCCGTCACCACTTCAAGGAGCGATGCCTCTACTGAACGAAGCCGTGGAGACGAACAAGTCACGGCCCCACCTGGACACACAGGTTCTCCTACTGTGAGTGAGGCTGGCATGGGGTGAACAGGGCTGAGGGGTGGGGAGTTCTGCCTGACAAACGGTTGGAAGGGGTCCTCACATCTGCCAGAGCGGCTGGCACCGCTGACCCCAGGGCCTTAAAAAGACAAATATACAAGTACGTGGGTGGATTTATGCACATGGAAAAAAGACAGAGAGGACACTCGGCTTCCACCAATCACCACAAGGTGCTGTGTGGTTCCCCAGGCCAGGCTTACTGCCCAAGCTAAGGGCTCAGGCCTGGGGGAGGTCCACGTGTTCTCCTGACAAGCACCCAGCTCCACCCTCTGCATGCGGTGCTCCCAGAGGTTTTGGAAGGCTGAGGACATGCGCATCTATCTGGCTCTGGGTTCATAACGAGAACATACAAGTACGCGTGTATATTTACATGTAAATTAACCAGACTACAGTGAAGGACAAAGAAAAACAACAGTGCTCACGGGTGCTCAGATCAAGTGTATCTTCTCACCTGTTTCTGCATTTTCTAGTCTTTCTACACTGAACGTGTGATCCTAAGAGGGGCTTTTAAGGAAAAGACAGAGTGAACAGATCGGGGACGGCGGCCACCTCGCCCCCAGCCCTGGCCCTTGGCACCATGCCCGCATGGACGCTGCCCCGCGCTGGCCTCTTACCTGAGCAGTCTCTGGGGCGCGTCGTCATCTGTACTGAACGACCTCTTCTCGCACAGGTTGCGGAACTCCCGGAAGTTTAACGTGATGCTGAGCCTCAGGCCGAGAAGGCCCAGGAGGCGCTCGAACTCCTCGTCCTTCAGGTTGAAGAGCAGGTGCTGCAGCAGGCGGTGGAGGTCGTACATGGTAAGGATGCCATCCCTGTCAGTGTCCATCTTAAAGAAGGCGGCGTACGGGTCCTGGAGCCGGGACACAGCGTCACAGCCCGGCCCCCGAAACCTGGGGCCGCCCCCCCACTCCCACCCTGCACTGTGGACTCATCCCCAACAAGACGGCAGGGCTGTGCTTCCGCTGTGGCTTGTTTTGGAGATTTCCCTGCTCTGGGAGTACCCTTGCCATGGTTTGCTTTCCCAGGGCAATGATGAACTCTGTCCTCAGGTGCCCTCTTTCAATGCACAGAGTTCTGGAAAGGGACCGGATTGGCTTTTCTTTCCCTCCTGTTCCTTTGGCTTCTGCCAGTGGTACCTCCAATATCAGAAGTGAAAACCGAGTGTGCTGCACATATAAAAATCTGGTCCTCGATGTTTTTATACGGCTTTTGGAAATGGTAACACCTTTCAGAAAGGCAGCTGCTGTCTACAGGAGAACCGGCGCTGAGCTGAACTCCACCAAGGAGCTGCCCAGAGGATGGGCCCTGGTTTGATGCCTGGGCTGAAATGAAGACCCCGCCCGCCTGCCTGAGCCCTGCCTCTGTGTCTGTAGGTCGCACTGCGGTGACTCCCACTTTGCAGGTGAGGGAACAGAGGCCGGCAGGGAACCGGAGGCTGCAGCCTGGCTGCAGGGCTCAGGGCACATCCAGGGGGGCAGGCTGCTCAGTTTCCAAGCCCGGCTCTGCCCAGTACTAGCAGGGTGACCAAGGAAAGAGACTGAACCTCACCAGGCTTCTCACCCATCACAGAGGAGGACAGAGTCCCTGCCTACAGGGTCATCATGAGGACTGATTATGCCAAGCGGGCAAAGTGCTTAGGAGCAGACAGGTAGGTTCCATTAGGGTCTAAAACGCCGTTTGTTACTATTACTGTTGCCGGAGGTCGGACAGTGAGCACCCGGCAGTGGGATCTGAATCGGGTCCATCTGGGCCAACACTTCCGCTCCCCCGACTCAGGCTCCCTGCGTCTCGGGCTTGGAGCACAGCCGCTGCGGCTGTCGTCCCCACCCCCGGTCCCACCAGCACCTCACATGGCCCCGCCCGGGGTCTCTCCGGCCACTCTGGGGGGCCCTGCCTGCACCTCCATATCCTAGGGCCCTCCACAGAGGTCACATAAAGCAAGACCTGCTTCGACTCAGGTGTGAAATTAAAACCAGCTAGAGTTTTGTGGAAGACCTACTTGTACTCACTCATTTATTCACTCACCAAAGCGTGTAATCACTTCACTAATGTGTGCAATCGTTACGTTAAATACAGTGGGAGCCAGTGTCAAGGGCTGCTCCTGCCCCTCAGAGGTGCCACCATCCAGCAGCCTCGTCCACAGGGGCACTGCCCACTGGGACCACGGGCCTGTCTCTGCCACGACTCCCTCCACATCGCAGCTCCCAGCCCTCCCACAGCAGCCAAATGCACGAGTCCAAAGGCTTTGAGGCATCTCCCCTTGGACGTCAGAATGCTGCTGCTGCTGCTAAGTCGCTTCAGTTGTGTCTGACTCTGTGCGACCCCATAGATGGCCCACCAGGCTCCACCACTCCTGGGATTCTCCAGGCAAGAACACTGGAGTGGGTTGCCATGTCCTTCTCCAATGCATGAAAGTGAAAGTGAAGTTGCTCAGTTGTGTCCGACTCTTCACGACCCCATGGACTGCAGCCTACCAGGCTCCTCCATCCATGGGATTTTCCAGGCAAGAGTACTGGAGTGGGGTGCCATTGCCTTCTCTGGGACGTCAGAATGAGCAAGGTCCAAATCAAATTCCTGGCCCCCAGCTCATCCTCTGGGGCCTTCCAGCTCAAGAAGTGGCAGCGTCTTCTTTCAGCGGCTCAGGCCACAATCCAGGGAAAGCAGCAGAATGTGCAAGGACCCAAGGGGAGGAAGGGCTCTGGCCAGAGCGCTCCCCAGGGTCGGGGTGGGGGTGGGGGTGTCGAGATGGGTCAGAAAGGGGCTACAGCCAGTCAGGCAGGACCCCGGCTCATTCTGAGAGACAGGGGCCACCCTGAGCAGAGCAATGTGTGGAGACCACTCTGCAGGGTCAGGCATTCAAGACAAATGGTGAAGCGAAAAACTCAGCGGCTGAAGCATTCGTATAGAAGATCCTATTTCTGCGTGGTGGAGGGCAGAGAGGGGCTTGGTCCTGTTTGCTGTTTTTAAAATGTACCTGAATCCACAGACACGTGCCTGAACCTGCACAGACCCTGTCTAGAGGGTGAGGTTGAAGGTGAGCCCACAAGGGTCTGGGAACCTGTGCCCAGGTCATGACCCCAGGTCACCAAGAGGGTCTTGGTGTCTGCTTTCCTCACCACAGTCAGGGAGGGGAGATGCCCCTTGTTTGCTAAAATGAATTATTTCCTTCCACTGTTCGTGGTCTTTGGCCTGGCCTGGGAGGGTGAGGCCACCTTGGTCAGCTTTGCTGCTGTCCGTGGACCCACCTGCGCTGAGATCCACCCATCTGGCTACAGATCACTGAGCAAATAGCAGCAGCAGGATTAACAGCATTTGCAATTACTACAAGATAGATTTTTCATTACTGATGAGAGAGATTTAAGAATTTCTCACACATAGGAACTCAAGAAAGGAAATAAAGTGACTGGACCTTCCCAGTCAACCACCAAAACACGCTCTGTTCTATTTACATACACCTGTGAGGGCAATGAGCACCCGCCAGGGTCCTGGGTGTAACCAACATCTGAGTCTGTATCAGGCATACCCTGGCAGTTAGGGGTTCACTTGTCTCACCCACTAGGTTATAAGTTCCTTGCAGGATGGAGTGGGTATTGGTGACCATTTATTAAATCAATCCGTTAGTTAATTATTTAAAGTAGAGACCATCTTAGGAAACATAGGACATACGTGTGCTGTAACCAAGCTTCACTGAAAATAAAGCCAGGAAGACGATGGTGCCAGCAGGGAGCTTGGCTTCTCTGTGGCCCCACTGGGAAAGGTAAGCGACAGGAGACAGCATAGAGGGGCCAGAACAGGGGTCTGAGTTTTCACTGGTGGGGTAGCAGGTGATGGCCTCTCAGGGTCTGGCTGACCAGCACAAGGGACAGCTTGACCCGGTGCCTTGACTTTCCCCCTCTGCCCTCTCTGCCTCCCGCCAGGCTCTCGTTCTTCAGGGAAGCAGGCTCTCCACCACACAAGGACCTCTGCCTGTTCCGCGCTCTTCTCAGTTGGGCACATGGGATTATCTGATGAGGACGAACCCTTCTCCCTGTCTGGTTATGATGGTCATGTGTTTTCAAGCCAAGAATCAGGATGCATGGTCTGATGGCTGGGCCACCAGTCAAAGTCAGAACCATCCTGCAAATCCGAGCTCGACAATCATGAGTGTGTCTATTGTAAAATGAGAGCTCAATAGTAACCAAAATGAACCTCCGGTTGGCAATCTGTGCCGGAAATATGTTTCAAGCACAGTAAACTGGCTGCCCTGCGCCTGGGGGCTGGCTCTACCCACAGGGCGCGCCGCACCTCCCCTCCCCTGGACTCAACATTGTTTCGTCTGCTGAGGTGTTCGCGCCTACACACTCTGGGGTCTCCATGCCACGGTGTCTCCATGCCCTGGGGTCTCCTCACCCCGGTTCTCCACGCCCCAGGGTCTCCTCGCCCCGGGGTCTCCTAACCCTGGTGTCTCCATGCCCCAGAGTCTCCTCACCCTGGGGTCTCCACACCCTGGGGTCTCCTGACCCTGGGGTCTTCACACCCTGGGGTCTCCTAACCCTGGTGTCTCCATGCCCCAGAGTCTCCACACCCTGGGGTCTCCTCACCCTGGGGTATTCTCACTCTGGGGTCTCCACACACTGGCCCTCTGCCCCATTTTGAAGCTAAATGGTTAGTTTATCAAACTGATCTTCTTTCCCACTTTAATGACCCTCTTTTACTTCCTTTGTGGCTCAGCTGGTAAAGAATCTGCCTGCAGTGCAGGAGACCTGGCTTGGATTCCTGGGTTGGGAAGATCCCCTGGAGAAGGGATCGGCTATCCACTCCAGTGTTCTGGCCTGGAGAATCCCGTGGACTGTATAGTCCATGGGGTCGCAAGGAGTCAGACACGACTGCCTACTTTCACTTTCACTTTACTTCTCAACACAAAAATAGTTGAGGTCATTCTGTCCCTGCCTCTGTGTTTGAATGACTGCTATTTCCCCATCTTTTTCATGACAACCTCTGCATGCAGCCCATGCCTCAGTCACGCAGAGCTGGGAGCTTTCCCGAAAGCCCATGGCCTGTCCGTCACCCACCATGAGTAAGCCCGCTCCTCTATTTTTTGCTCCTTTCTTTTCCTGGCCAGCACATGCTAAGGGTTTAAGATTCCATTAGGGGGTCACCTCCTCCAGGAAGCCCTCCTTAATGGCTGTTTTTCTTGTGCCCCCATAGACAGTACCAGTCCTCTATGACAGCCAGGCGCAATGTGTCTGAACTGTCTGTTGACCATCTGTCTGGGGCTGGACTGAGCTCCCCGAGCAGGGCTCCCAGTTTTCAGCCCCAGCTCTCAGCAGAGAGTCCGGCTTATGACATGAAAGTGCACAAAGCTTGTTTGGTGAGCACAGGAGAGGAGTGGATAGGGCAGTTGAAAGGAACCTAAATTCACTGTAACTCGGGACCCTTCCCGCCCCTCGCTGTCTTGTGAGGAAAGTCTCCTTACTTCTCCAGCATCTTTGAGGGGCAGAAGGCAGGCCTAGCAGAGTGTCAGCAAGGGAGGGGAGGGGATCACAGAGTTAAGTCCCTTCCCCAGAAGTGGAGAAGGGGCAAGCCTGAGTCTAGGAAGGAGAGCTCTGGGGCTGCAGGGCTCATACCTGCTGTGGCTGAACAGTGAGGAGGACGGGGCGGGGGGCTGGGTCCAGATAAGGCAGGCAGCAGGGAGACCTGATTTACCCGGAAGAACTCCTTCAGTCTCTGGGGGAACTGTCTCAGGCACTCTTCAGCAGTGACAAAGTAGCTGTCCACGTCACCTTTGGGAAGAGGTGGAGTCTGGGGTGGGGTCACTTCTGGCCTGTTCATCTTAGGATCTGAAATAGCGAGCGAATCAGGAGGCTTCCGTTAGTGGTGGACGTGCCTCTTTACTTCTATCTCAACGCTTAACTTCTTCAGTCCCCAGTCCTGCTAGAACTCTCGACAGTACTACGACTCTGTGATGGAACATGGCGTGAACTCTGTTCTGATCTTAGAAATGTCCCTGTCACCACGAGAAGAGCTTGTCCTCAGACCATCGAGGTCACCCTCTCACTTGGCATGTTTCCGTGTCTGGCTCCTCCGTCCTTGCTCTAGGGCAGGGACCACATCCTGCTTGTCTATCCCTTAGTTACCAGAGGCAGAGAAAGGGGATTCCTGCCCGTTCTGTTTCCTAGAATCAGGTCCTAAACGCAGGAACGTGTAATTCAGTCACCGGGCAGGTTCTGCCCACAACTGTGCTGGAGGTTAGACTGGAGGCCTGCAGACACCTTCTGGACAAATCTTGGCCCTTTCCACGGCCCTAAGAGGCAGAGTCTCTCCTTAAGCCTGGTTTATGCACAAGGAGACCTACTACTATGCCCGTTCTACAGACAAGGACATAGGGGTCCAACTTCCCTGAGGTCACAGAGCTCTCGGGCCGCTAACCCAGGCCCACCGGCTTCCAGAGCCCAGCCGGTTAGTAACTGAATGAGGCCATCTCTCTCTTACCTGAAACAGAGGAAGGAAGTGTAACCTCCACTTAAAAACCAGCCCATTTCCCTGAGGTTGCAAGGACTTGAATGTGGCCTTCTCTAAAGGCAGGCTGTAACCTCGGACCTGGTTTAGGACGCGACCCTCTGCACATGCTATAACCCCCCTCCCTGATGTGGTCTGGGAGATGAATGGCAGGCAGGGCCTCCGGAACTCATGGGCAGCCTTCAGTCCAGCCTTGAACCTGGCCTCCGCCTCGCCTGCACCTGGGTCCAGAGTGGCCTCCCCACCCCAGATTTGCTACGCCCGGCGGATAACACCTCCCCCTAGTGCCTGATCCCCTCTGCCTTGCCCACCCACAACCCCCATGGCCTGGAACCTCCATCTCCCCACCTCCAGCATCTGGCTGTGTGTTGGGGGACAGAGGAGTGGGGGAGAGGGTAAGAGAGGAAGCTGCAGGGCGAGGAGCCCACTCGTGACAGGCCCCCTGCTCTGGAACCTTGGGAAGTCACTGCTCACCCTAGACCCCCGATTTCCTTGCCTCAGTGAGGGATGCACCGGGGCACCAGAAGCACTCACTAAGATAAATGCGGGCTCTTTTCTCGTCTTTTTATTGCCTCAAAAAGGTGAAAGTGTATAGCCAAAGGAAGAGTCAAAATCCTAAAATTCCACAGCTTCTCGTGTTGTCTTTGGGGTAGGGGGTTGCAGGACCTCTCTCCTTTAGGATCAGCAAATGAAATCTGGTGGGGGGCGCTGGACGGGACCTTCCTCTTTCCTGGCGGAGTCACAGCTGCCAGCTCCTCGAGAGAGGCCCACTGCACTATCCAGTCATCGCTCAGAGCAGCCCCGAGGGAGGACAGCATAAAGCAAGTAGGGGTCTGGGTTCTGCCCTGTCCAGCCTGCAGTGCTTTCATATAATCCATGGGCTCGTGGATACATACACGGGATTTCTGCAGCTTTTCCGAAGGGCTTATTTGTCCATCTAAACTTCAGTAAGAGTGGAGACAAGGGAGGGGAGAGATAAGAGCTGAGAAGTGGGAGGCTGGGTGCTGGTTGTCCATCTGCCAGGTGTGTGGCTGGGAGAGCAGAACAGGGGCAAGGGGCACATGGGAGGACCCGGGTGCTGAGCAGGCTGCACCGTGGATCATGAGTCCCCTGACAACCCTGTGGGGCAGGGGGAGGGGAGGACAGGCCGGCTGATCTGGGCCAAGTCGCTGAATCTTTCAGAACCTCTGGGTCCAGGAAGGACACGATCCCCGCTGGTGCACAAGTGGCTCTGATGAGCAATAACCAGCATCTACTTTTAGGAGGAAAACCTTAGAGGACACGAGGTGCGACTGGAGGAGCACAGGCTTGGGAGTCAATTTTAGAAACCGTTTGTGCTCTTACTATTTGTAGAAGGCTATGCCAGACAAAATTCGGCACTCACAGTGCAGCTGAGTGGGGGTAAAAAAGAAAAAGGCCAAAACACGGTTAAAATTAAACAAGAATGTCTGTTTCGGTCTTAGGACGCATGTGATTTCCACATCTCAGCTCACACGACTTCAACCCCAGCGGCCTTGGGGCCCCATGCGGAAAGACCCGTGGGGCCCTGAGTGGGAGCCAGGTTGGTACTTGGCTGTTAGCTACCTTCGAATCCCGCTGCAAAATCAAGATAACTCATCCCTTCTTTCTTATATCCTAATTTTGTGGTCAACAGAGCGTACTGACGGTCATCCATGGGCATTCCATGATCTTCTAGGACCTGGCAAGGAAGACAAGTGAGGGGAAGGCTGTCAGGTGGTTTTGGGTCTTTGCTGGCGGAGCCCTCCAGCCCCGCGACGAGCTCATCACCTCGGCCTCTGCGGGCCAGCCTGGCTGTGACTTGTCTGCTCCCACCCCCGGGTTCCCATGGGCGGGGCCGGGGGTTCTGGGGCTGGGTCCCTGGGCAAGGCTGGTTGGTTGAGCGAGAGAACAGAGGTGCGGCCCAGCTCCCAACTTGGTCCAGCCTGGCTTTGGCCAACCTGGCATGCAGGCTGCAGGCATTGCTGCAAGCTTGCCACCGGCTGTGCAGTCCAGGTGTCCAAATTCACATCTGCTGTGACGGCAGCAGCTTTCAAGTTTCAAAAGTTAGGTTTACATATATTCATATACATGCTAGGAAACACGAACAGAGTAGAGCAAAGCAAGGTGATCTCAGAAGGGAAAACTAGAATTTTGATCGGCGTTTCATCAATTTAAACTATAAGTTACTATGCTTTTTGTGGGGGATCCATGGACACCTGGTTTCCTCTCCTTGTGTGATCCACTCGCTGAAAGTTATCCAGGATCCCTTCACTCCACCACACATAGCCTACTGTTGACCTACAGTCTCTGTTTTGTGTGTGCGGCAGCTGGGGGCTGGGGCAGGGGCGACTGAGAAAACATACTTCCCTGCATTGCAGACAGAAGCAGAATCCCCTAGATGACTCTGCCCAGGAGGAACTGGTGGTCTGGGCTGTTCCAGGGGCAGGTGACATTGGCAGCCCTTTGCCAAGAGCCAGTTACTCAGCAACCTGGACACAGCTACCTGCCTGGAGGTGAATGTCCCTGAAGGGATGCTAGAAGTGGGACAGAAGACAGCACCCCTGACTTTTACGAAGTGTTCACAATTTAAATGAAAAACATGGCTTTCCTTCCAGAAAAGGACACTGAATCATAATTCAAAATGTGTCTGTGCCTCTAAGGACCAAAGATACCCAGGATGACTGGACTCTCCCAGGACAGACACAGGAAGGCTATATGGAGATGGGTTAGAATAAAGGCTCTGCCTGAGTGTTGTGGGGTGGGGAACACACAGACAAGCCATTAACATGGTGCTGATCAGGGGCTGTGGTAGCACAAGAAGCCAAAGTAGGTAGAGAGCAGAATAATAGTGGAGTCAGTGCTACACAGACTGCATTCTGTGGAGGAAGCTGAATGGGGAGGGGAGGGAGCAGGAGGATGGGATGAGATAGAACCCATCATCATCATCATCACCACCACCATCACCATCAATATCACCATCATCACCACCATCACCACCACCATCACTATCATCACCATCAACATCACCGTCATCATCACCACCATCACCATCATCTTCACCACCATCACCACCATCATTACCACCACCCTCACCATCATCACCATCAACATCACCGTCATCATCACCACCATCACCATCATCTTCACCACCATCACCACCATCATTACCACCACCCTCACCATCATCACCATCACCACCACCATCACCACCATCATCACCATCAGCATCACCACCACCATCACTGTCATCACCAACATCACCATCATCTTCACCACCATCACCACCATCATTACCACCATCACCACCATCATCACCATCAACATCACCACCACCATCACCATCACCACCATCATCACCATCAACATCACCACCACCATCATCACCATCACCATCATCACCACCATCACCATCATCTTCACCACCATCACCACCATCATTACCACCACCCTCACCATCATCACCATCACCACCACCATCACCACCATCATCACCATCAGCATCACCACCACCATCACTGTCATCACCAACATCACCATCATCTTCACCACCATCACCACCATCATTACCACCATCACCACCATCATCACCATCAACATCACCACCACCATCACCATCACCACCATCATCACCATCAACATCACCACCACCATCATCACCATCACCATCATCACCACCATCACCATCATCTTCACCACCATCACCACCATCATTACCACCACCCTCACCATCATCACCATCACCACCACCATCACCACCACCATCACCATCAGCATCACCACCACCATCACTGTCATCACCAACATCACCATCATCTTCACCACCATCACCACCATCATTACCACCATCACCACCATCATCACCATCAACATCACCACCACCATCACCATCACCACCATCATCACCATCAACATCACCACCACCATCATCACCATCACCATCATCACCACCATCACCATCATCTTCACCACCATCACCACCATCATTACCACCACCCTCACCATCATCACCATCACCACCACCATCACCACCACCATCACCATCAGCATCACCACCACCATCACTGTCATCACCAACATCACCATCATCTTCACCACCATCACCACCATCATTACCACCATCACCACCATCATCACCATCAACATCACCACCACCATCACCATCACCACCATCATCACCATCAACATCACCACCACCATCATCACCATCACCATCATCACCACCATCACCATCATCTTCACCACCATCACCACCATCATTACCACCACCCTCACCATCATCACCATCACCACCACCATCACCACCACCATCACCATCAGCATCATCATGATTTAGCAGTGCTCATCAGGAACCTCAGATATGCAGATGACACCATCCTTTTGGCAGAAATAGGAGAGGAACCAAAGAGCCTCTTGATAAAGGTAAAAGAGAAGAGTGAAATAGCTGACTTAAAACTTAACATTCAGAAAACTAAGATCACGGCATCTGGTCCCATCACTTCATGGCAAATAGATAGGGAAACAATGGAAACAGTGACAGACTTTATGTTCTCGGACTCCAAAATCACTGCAGATGGTGACAGCACTCATGAAATTAAGACACTTTCTCCTTGGAAGAAAAGCTATGACAAACCTAGACGGAGTACTAAAAAGCAGAGACATTACTTTGCCAACAAAGGTCTGTCTAGTCAAGGCTATGGTTTTTCCAGTGATCATGTATGGATGTGAGAGTTGGACCATAAAGAAAGCTGAGCACCAAAGAATTGATGCTTTTGAATTGTGGTGTTGGAGAACACTTTTGAGAGTCTCTTGGTCTGCAAGGAGATCAAACCAGTCAATCCTAAAGGAAATCAGTGCTGAATATTCATTGGAAGGAATGATGGTGAAGCTGAAGCTCCAATACTTTGGCCACCTGATGCGAAGAGTCAACTCATTGGAAAAAGACACTAATGCTGAGGAAGATGAAGGTAGGAGGATAAGGGGACAACAGAGGATGAGACAGTTGGATGGTATCACCAACTCAATGGACATGAGTATGAGCAAGCCCTGGGAGATGGTGAAGGACAAGGAAGCCTGGTATGCTGCAATCTACGGGGTCGCAAAGAGTCAGACATGACTGAGCGACTGAACAATACCTATTACATGCCAGGCATTGTCCTGAGCTCTCTACAAGTATTAACATCTCATTTCAGCTGTGAGAAAAGGACTCTTACTAACTCCATTTTAAAGATGCAGAAACTGAGGCTATGAGAGTTGGCCCAGACACATGATTAGGTAGGGACAAACCTGGGATCCAAACTCAGCTCTTCTTCTTAGCCACTGCGATAAAAGCCACTGCTAAAAAAAAAAGGTCACTGGCCTCCAGACAAAGAGAACAAGTGGAAACAGACAGGAAATGACAGCAGGAAGTGAGAGAAGAGCCCCCTCACACGGATCCAAACAGACCAGTAGGCAAAGGCTAATCTGGGTCTCTGCAGAACACCTTGCGATGCCCTTGGGACCCCAAAGAGGGGGAAGCCGCCAATGAGAGGGTACGAGGCCACCTGCCATTCTCCATGTCCCAGGAGGCCGTCAGGAGACAGATTCTCCTCAGTTCCCGGGGCCTGACAGGTGGTGCCTTCTGCCCCGGCCCTCACAGGCTAGAGTCGTAAAATATAGACTCACCACCCTTATGGCAGAAAGTGAAGAGGAACTAAAAAGCCTCTTGATGAAAGTGAAAGAGGAGAGTGAAAAAGTTGGCTTAAAGCTCAACATTCAGAAAACAAAGATCATGGCATCTGGTCCCATCACTTCATGGGAAATAGATGGGGAAACAGTGGAAATAGTGTCAGGCTTTATTTTTCTGGGCTCCAAAATCACTGCAGATGGTGATTGCAGCCATGAAATTAAAAGACACTTACTCCTTGGAAGAAAAGTTACGACCAACCTAGACAGCATATTCAAAAGCAGAGACATTACTTTGCCAACTAAGGTCTGTCTAGTCAAGGCTATGGTTTTTCCTGTGGTCATGTATGTATGTGAGAGTTGGACTGTGAAGAAGGCTGAGTGCCGAAGAACTGATGCTTTTGAAGTGTGGTGTTGGAGAAGACTCTTGAGAGTCCCTTGGACTGCAAGGAGATCCAACCAGTCCATTCTGAAGGAGATCAGCCCTGGGATTTCTTTGGAAGGAATGATGCTAAAGCTGAAACTCCAGTACTTTGGCCACCTCATGCGAAGAGTTGACTCATTGGAAAAGACTCTGATGCTGGGAGGGATTGGGGGCAGGAGGAGAAGGGGATGACAGAGGAGGAGATGGCTGGATGGCATCACGGACTTGATGGGTGTGCGTCTGAGTGAACTCTGGGAGATGGTGATGGACAGGGAGGCCTGGCGTGCTGTGATTCATGGGGTCGCAAAGAGTCGGACAAGACTGAGCGACTGAACTAAACTGAACTAGCAGCACCAAGGCACTCACAGCAGCAGGGCAGCCACCGGCTCCTGCTTTGTGCCGCCTTTTCCGGCGTGTGGGCCAGGGCCCAGGAGCTGAATGTGATTGCGGCTCGCTGTGTTTGCACCTGCCCGATTGGTCAGGCCCTGGCCGTGGCTGGGCTTGTGTGCGTGAAGTAAACAGGCTGCGGGTCAGGCTTGGTGCAGGAGTGGGAGGAGAGAGAAAGGAAGGGGAGATGCAGGTGTTACAGTGTTGCCTGGAGGCTCGGCGGAGGCGGGGAGCAGCGCTGGATGCCCAGACTACCCGAGGGCCTGCCTGGGGGCCTGGGCAGAGTGCGTGGCTGGGGACTCTGGCGGTGCTGCGTCATCTGCACATACCCCTGCCTGCCCCGCTCTGCGTGGGAGTCTGTCCCAGCTCGGGACGGGGCACGCGTTTAGACAGCCCACCCATGGCTCTCACACAGGCACCCAGGCAGCAGCAGCAGGGGCTCTGAAATGGAGAGGTCAGTGGCTTTCTTTGAGAAAAAAAAAAAAAC
>SJYA01007446.1:6418-17748 GCA_006410615.1 Neotragus moschatus
AATGCAAAAAAGAAAGTTTGCGCTCATGACTCTGTCAGTGAGCAAGATGTGTATAAGAGACAGGGGAGAGGGTGGGAGGATTTGGGAATATGGCATTGTAACATGTATGATATCATAAGGGAAACGGATTGCCGGTCTAGGTTCGATGCAGAAGGCTTGGGACTGATGGGCGGGGATGATCTGGAGGGATGGGTGTGGAGGGAGGGGGAAGGGGGGGGTCCGGATTGGGAACTCAGGTACACTTATGGCTGATTTATGTCAATGTATGGCAAAATGAGTACAGTATTGTAAAGCAAAACAAACTAAAAAAAAAATAAAAATTAAAAAAAAAACATAAAAAATATATTAAAAAAGAAAGAAATGTGAGAAGTCTGTAGTCCAATTTAAATCTTTAAAAGTTTAAATAAAAATAGGACTCTCCAAACCTTTTTCTTAAAGGGGCACCGTTGGAAGGGAGGATTGATTCCAAGCTGGAACATGCATACCTGTATTACTGGTTGAGTGATATATGGGTCAAGGTAAGGCATCAGTTTGCAGTAGACATCAGCTGTGCTTATTTGGTAAGCTACCACGGTGATAAATCCCACAGCACCATAGTGTATCTATAGGTTGGGATCACACAGAAAGGGGGCTAAGAAGGGAAAAAAGGCATAGATTAAACCATGTTCATAAAGAGTTCCATACTATCAAGATACCATGTTTATAAAGAGTTCTCCACTATTAAGATCAACAAATGTTTCCCTTACAATACTACTGATACAGGGATTATACCAACTGTTACTATCAGGTTGCCTCTGACTGTCCTGGGACATAAACTGAGCCAGGCAAACATTCTGACGTCATACTATTCCCGCCCATAACTATGAACAATACCATAAGGGGGCAAAAACAGGTCCCTGTTTCCTTGGGATTCAAACTGTTATGTTCTCAGTCAGGGCTGACGATGGGGGACACATCCTCNTGGGACATAAACTGAGCCAGGCAAACATTCTGACGTCATACTATTCCCGCCCATAACTATGAACAATACCATAAGGGGGCAAAAACAGGTCCCTGTTTCCTTGGGATTCAAACTGTTATGTTCTCAGTCAGGGCTGACGATGGGGGACACATCCTCACTCACGAGACGGACTTAAAACCCACAGGACAGAGACCCGAGTCCTAGCAGCACACGGCAGACTGTGACCCCATATCATCCACCTGACGGAGGTCCAGGGACGCACAGCCACCACACAGAGGGCAAGGAACGGCCAAGGCGTTTCTCCTCCAAGTCTCAGCTTGGATTAAGGGAATGATCTCACCTGACTGACACTCATTTAAATGCAAAGATCTGACCGTATCAAATACGAATACTAATACTCATGAATTCATTCACAAGGCAATAGGAATTGAGACTGAAAGGCAGAAAACGTATGCTGTCCACTGTTAAAGAGTTAAGATGTAAGATTAAACCACAAAATTAAATGAGCATCTTTTCACATCTTTTAACTAGTTTCTGTATGACACTTAACGTCAAGGATTTCAACTAACTGAAGATATAGCATAAAATTCAAACAGTTACACTAACTGGATTTAGAATAAAATTCAAACTTCTAAAAGCAAAACAACAACAAAAAGCAAAAACCTATTAGTTCTGAGCATATGAAGACATCATCATTTAAAGACTCCTGTTGTCATAGGAAATTCAGGCTAACAGAGAAATAAGAATTCTACTACCACAGTGGCAATACTATGGTGGAGTGAGATGCTCCCTTTGTCTTTCCCCTTTACAATCAGTACAACACCGAAAACTCAACAAAGTTGCCTCTGCCCAACACAACTAGGTGCAGAATTCCACTCACCTAGAAGTCTAGAGGTGGGGGGACCGGAGCAAACAGGGAAGGTCGGACCGGGGAACACACAGTGGTGACTGCAGTCTGCCCTCTGCCCACGGCAGCTGAGCCGCGGCCCCAGAGGCTCCGGCCTCCCCTGCAGCAGCACCGAGAGCCTCCGGTGACCGGGCGGCAGTGGTAGTGGCCAGGACCCCATCACCCCAGTCACAGAGGCACCCACAACTCCAGCGCCCACACCTCCCGCCACGGCAGCAAAGCCCTCAGACCTTGCAACACCAGACCCACAGAGACAGGCCCGCGCCCCCAGCTCTTGTCCACCTTCCCCTCGTCCTGTGAGAGCAGCACCGGGGGCTTGGGAGTCCCTGCACGTGACCAAGGGCCCACACCCTGGTGCCTGGGCAGTGATACTACCAACAGCGGCAGCGCAAGGCACACCATCACCAGAGGCTCGGGGAGCAGCCAGGAGGTTACAGGGAGACACCTCTAACCCAGGCAGCAGAGGGTGGGAGCCTCAGGCTCCTCAGGATAACCAGAGGCAGCACACCCAAATGAACTCTAAAAGTGAGGCTACAGTGCCACCTAACGGACAACAGAGAAAGACTACTAACTTCCAGCCTGGTGAACCAGAATGAAGAAGCGTTCACTATTTCCAAGGCACAGGAAGAGAAACACCCTCATCAAGCACCTTGAAGAACATCAGGAAGACTGTGACACAGAAAGGAAATGAAAATTCTCCAGAAACTAAAGCCACTGAGCACAGGGATCTGACCGAGAATTCCAGATAGCGGTCATGAGGAAACTCAAAGAGCCACAGGAAAACTCAGAGGCAGTCCAGTGAGCTCAGGAATGAAATTAATGAACACTGAACTAAAGAGACTAAAATGCAAAAAAGAAAGTTTGCGCTCATGACTCTGTCAGTGAGCAAGGATGCTTCTGAGAAAGGAGAATGGCACCAGCACCCGAGAAGGACCACCCACTTCAGTGACCATCCCACCCAAAGGGTCAGAAGGCATCTTCGGAGGTCTTCTGGAGCCCCGCGTGGGGCTCAGCTTATGTGACTGCGAGGAGCCCGCCGAGGTGCACGAGGTGCAGGCAGGCTTCCCCGGAGGAAAACAGGAAGTCTTTCTCCCGATTCACCAGAAAAACATTGACCTCCGTCATCTCTGCAAGGAGGTCCCAGCGTCTCCGAAACGGAAACCTTTAAACCCTATGCCTCTAGAAGAAGAACACAAGGAGCCCCTTGTGCTGGGACTGGCAAGATCCAGCCCTGAGCCTCTGGCGTGGGAGCACAGACTCTAAGCCTAGACGACCAGAGAACTCACCCCAGGGAGTATCAGATACTGAGAACTCACCCTAAGGAGTATCAAATAGTGAGAACTCACACGAAGGAAACCACCTGAATACAAGACCCCACATCACCCAACCAGCAGTAGCATCCTGTGCAGGATGCCTCATCTGAACAACAAACAAAACAAAAACACAAATCCAATCATCAGCAGACAGGATCACCACCTCACGCAGCCTTGGCGATCAGAGGAAAAACAAGGAAACAAACAAAAACTCAGCACAAATCTCACCCTACACGAAGCTCACACCAGCCACTCGACCAACCTTAGGGCGGCAGAAGCCAAAGAGAAGAGAGAATTCAAGCCTGGGAAGCCTGGGAAAAGGAGACCTCAAACACAGTAAGTTTAAACAATAAACATGAAAAGGCAGAGAAATATTACACAAATGAAGGAATAAACCTAGAAACACAGAAGTCTAAACAAATGAAGTTCAGTCCAGTCCCTCAGTCGTATCCAACTCTTTGCGACCCCATGAACTGCAGCACACCAGGCCTCCCTGTCCATCACCAACTCCCGGAGTTTACCCAAACCCATGTCCATCGAGTCAGTGATGCCATCCAACCATCTCATCCTCTGTCGTCCCCCTCTCCTTCTGCCTTCAATCTTTCCCAGCATCAGGTTCTTTTCAAATGAGTCAGCTCTTCGCAACATGTGGCCAAAGTACTGGTGTTTCAGCTTCAACATCAGTCCTTCCAATGATACATATGTCATATATATATATATATAAATAGATGAAGAAGAAACTACAAAGCAAAACTACAATAAGATATCACCTCTCGCTGGTCAGAATGGCCATCATCAAAAAGTCTACAAACAATAAATTCTGCAGAGCGTGTGGAGAAAAGGGAGCCCTCTTGTACTGTTGGTGGGAATGTAAATTGATATAGCCACTATGGAAGACAGTATGGAGATTCCTTTAAAAAATCAGGAATAAAACCACCATATAACCCAGCAATCCCACTCCTAGACATATACCCTGAAGAAACCAGAACTGAAAAAGACACATGTGCCTACGAGATGTTTTATATAAACCTCACGGTAACCACATGGACTGTAGCCTGTCAAGCTCCTCTGTCCATAGGATTCTCCAGGCAAGAATACTGGAGTGGGTGGCCATTCCCTTCTCCAGCGGATCTTCCCCACGCAGGGATCAAAGCCAGGTCTCCTGCATTGCAGGCAGATTCTTTATCGTGGAGGACACCAAGGAAGCCCATGACATCCCTTATACATGGAACCTAAAACCAAATGTTTCAAATTAATGGATCTGCAAAGCGGCAAGAGATGCACAGACTTGGAGAATGAAACTGTGGTTGCCATGGGGGAAGAATGGAGGAAGGCACAGGAGCTTGGGGTGGATCTGTACACACTGCTATATTAGAAACGGATGACCAACTACCGAACACCACAGGCAACTCTGCAATCTCATGAGGTAGCCTGGGTGGGAGGGGAGCTTAGGGGAGAATGGAAGCATGTATACGGACGGCTCGATCCTTTGCTGTTCAGCTGAAACGATCACAACACTGTTAATCGGATATAATCCGATACAAGATAACAGGTTAAAAGAAAAAATAAGAGCCAACTATATATGCTGCCACCAGGACACTTACCTCGGCTTTATGGACAAACACAGGCTCTAAGTGAAGGGACAGAAGACTCCAAATGACAGCCTAATCAGAGGAATGCAGCCATATTCATATCAAGTAAAACAGGCTTCAAGCCAAAAAAGGCAACAAAAGACAACGACAAATAGCATATAATGATAAACTGGACAATTCATCAGGAAGACATCACAGTGATTTATATACACACACACCCCCCCCCTAACTCAGCAGCACCACAACAAACAAAATGATCATTAACAGACCTAAAGGAAGAGCTGACAGAAAGAGAGGAGCCAGGGGACTTTAACACCCCACTTACATCAGTGGATAGATCATTACCCAGAGAGAAATAAACCCACACTTGTGAACAAGAGCACACGCTATACAATGGAGAAACGCTGTCTCTTAAAACAGCGCTGGAAAAATGGAACAACCAATGAAAACATAAACAGCACACTCTCTGACAAAAGCCTTGGCAAAAATCTTCAGATATGTCTCCTCAGACAAAAGAAACAAAACTAAACAAATGGGGCGACATCAAACGAAAAACTTCTGCACAAAACAAGAAATCGTCAACAAAACAGACAACCTATTGAGTGGGAGAAGCTATCTGCAAGTCATGGAGCTGAGAAGGGGTTAATGTCAATATATATAAAGAACTCAGACAACTCAACAGCCAAAAAACAACAACCTGCATCATAAATGGGCAGAGGAGCTGAATTTCTCCAAAGACTACATACAGTTCGCTAGCAGACACATGTACGATCACTGATTATAAGGGAAATGCAAATCAAAATCACGATGAGCTATCACCTCACACTCTCAGAACTGGTTGTTATCAAAAAGANAAACAACAACCTGCATCATAAATGGGCAGAGGAGCTGAATTTCTCCAAAGACTACATACAGTTCGCTAGCAGACACATGTACGATCACTGATTATAAGGGAAATGCAAATCAAAATCACGATGAGCTATCACCTCACACTCTCAGAACTGGTTGTTATCAAAAAGATGAGAAACAGCAAGTGCTGGAAAGCACATGTAGAAAAGGAAACTTTTGTTACACGGTAGAAGTGGAAATTGGAGGAGTCACTATGGAAAGCACTGTGGACATTCTTCAAAAAGTTAATAACAGAACTACTATAAGATCCAGCTATTTCGGGCTATTTGATGTGCCACACATAAGTGATTTATCCAAACAATAAAACACTAATTCAAAAAGATATATGCACCCCTATGCTCATTTGGGGATNACACACACACACACACACACACACACATCTATTTATCTGCCTCAGCCTAATTCCTGGATACCTTAGGTAAATAATTAGAAATACTCTTTCCCTATTTCTATTTTTTATTCTTTTTCTCTCTATGTCTTCCCCTCCTCTTCTGTTTTCTCTTACAAATCAGGAAAGTTAGAAAACTGATTACGCCAGTATAGTTTAAAAATTATGACCGAGGTTATAGCAATTACATTTGGAACGTATGTGGAAGGTAGAACCAGCAGCATTTGATGATGAATGGAGTGTCAGTGTAGAATGAGGGAATGGGAGAAAACAAAAATAACTAGTTTTTGACATAAGCACACGGTGAACTGAGATGCCATTTACTGAAATAGGAAAGACTGGAGGAGAAATACATTTGAAGGGGGAGAGGGACTTAGAATTATTTGGACTTACCAAGTTTGATTTGCCCATTAGACCTTCAAGATTGAATGTTAAATACATTTGGATAGAGGCCCCAGCTAGAAAATAAACTCTAAGAAGATAGCTATTTTTGTTTATTTCATTCAATACTATGGCTCAGACAGTAGAATCTGCTTGCAATGAGGGAGACCTAATCTTGATCCCTGTGTTGGGAAGGTTCCCTGAAGAAGGGTATGGCTACCCACTCCATTATCCTTGCCTGGAGAATTGCATGTACAGACAAGCCTGGTGGGTTATAGTCCATGGGGTCACAAAGAGTTGGACATAACTGAGCAACTTTCACTTTTTCACTGTATCTTCAAAGCTTGAAAGAGGTGCATAATAGATGTCCAGTAGATATTCACTGAGTGAATAAGGAAACAAGAATAAATGTGAAAAAATATAGCTCAGAACTTAGAAAATATGTCTCTTCTTATTCCAAATGGACACCTCTCCAATCCATGTAATTTTAATATTTTATTTAATCTTTATACAGCTTCAGTTAACAACAGTACTGATAAAATAGCCATTTAATTCCCAATGGAAGAGATATAAGCAACAGGCAGATGGACCTTATGGGTCAAATCAACTATTTATATTTAAGGCCTTTATTATCTTTATACTTGGTACTTTGTCACTATATATATATATATATATATATATATATATATATTTTTTTTTTTTTTTTTTTTTCNCTGAGTGAACTTTGGGAGTTGGTGATGGACAGGGAGGCCTGGCGTGCTGCAATTCATGGGGTCACAAAGAATCGGAAACGACTAAGCGACTGAACTGAAGTGAATACTGCAGTGTGCACAGAAGCAGAAATACACTGCTATACAGTGAAACCTGGATGATGTTACAAACCAGGGCCAGTTCCATAAAAAGTAAAGAAATGATTTTAAAAAAATTCTATTTTGTGCTAATGTTACTTAAACAGAGCAAGAGAAAAAAACTGTTCAAGGTATCTGTCTCCAGAGTTCTCCCGTTTCCAATTCTTCTACACATGGAGGTGATTTTGATTATTCCATTAACACCCTGCAGCTTCTGAGACAGTGAACGATGGAAGGGCAGGAGTTTCCCTCTGACAAGAGAGAAAACGAAGGCTGGGAAAACACTTAAAAACCTCCAAAAGGTAACTCAAAAGACAACCTGGCAGAAGTCAGGCAGAAGACAAGGCTGAATCAGTGGCCCCAGTCCTCTGTGTTACCTGTGTTACACGGTCCCACCCTTACCTGGCGCTCACCCGCACAAAGGGTCCATCTCTGCCTGCCCCTCATCTCAGTCACACCACCTGCTCTAGCCAATGGAACGTCTGCAGATGTAACAGAGGCTCAAAATGCGCAGCACAGCTAGGCTTCTGCCACCACCCAGGACGTCACCTAGGTAGCTTCTACCCCTCCGGCATGGGCCCAGGAGGAGACAGATACATCCCAGTCCCCAGAGAGACCAGGAGATGCAAGAACTGAAGCAGAGCCACCCACAGAGCTCACACCTAGATGCATGATGAGAACCTGACTGAAGCACTTCCTGAGATTTCATGGTTGATTTTCGCACAGCATTCCTGTGTCAGAAAGCAGCTAACGGATACAGAGAACCGCAAAGATGTCAAATGTAAGAAAACAGAATCAAGAGGATTTTCCGTAAAATACCCAATACACTCCCAGTTTTCTGGGGACAGGTGGAAGCAAAGGGAGGCTTCCCAGGTGGCTCAGCAGTGAAGAACCCGCCTGCCAGGGAAGGAGACATGGGTTTGATCCCTGGGTCGGGAAGATCCCTGGAGAAGCAAATGGCAACTGGCTCCAATATTCTTGCCAGGGAAATCTCATGGACAGAGGAGCCTGGTGGGCTACAGTCCATGGGGTCACAAAGACTCAGACATGACTTGGCAACTGAACAACAATGACAAGAGGGAAAGGTGAGTTTTCATAAATTCAAAGTGGGAAGATTGATTAATATCAATTATGATCATCACCAGCAACAACACAATTCCCATTAAGAATCACTGCTGCTGCTAAGTCGCTTCAGTCGTGTCCAACTCTGTGCGACCCCATAGCCAGCAGCCCACCAGGCTCCCCCTCCCTGGGATTCTCCAGGCAAGAACACTGGAGTGGGTTGCCATTTCCTTCTCCAATGCAGGAAAGTGAAAAGTGAAAGTGAAGTCGCTCAGTCATGTCTGACTAGTAGCGACCCCAGGGACTGCAGCCTACCAGACTCCTCTGTCCATGGGATTTTCCAGGCAAGAGTACTAGAGTGGGGTGCCAGTGCCTTCTCTGCAAGAATCTCTAGAATAGACTCACCACACATAAAGACAGAGCAACAGAGAGATGCACACAGTTTCTCATTTGTTTTTTAACTAAGTAGGTGTTTCTAAGCTATTAAACACGTTTTTCTTTTAAACAGTTCAAAATGCCAACAAATGATTATTTGCTTGATTTTCCTCAGCAAGGCTCGTCTTCATCCCCATAGGTAGTATCAAATTCAGTTCTACTTCCAAGGGAGTTCTACAATGCTCCAAATTTATTCTGTACCTCAAGGTAATTACTTTTACATTAAACTTAAGATACTTGAAGACCCCGACTAGAAACAGCAGAACTCAGAAAAATCTCTGTACATTTTGACGAGAGGTAAAAAACTTTTATGATAATTTTTGCTTAAAAATTGACAGACATCCATTTTGCAGATAAATAAAATGCTACTTATATACTATGTTAAATATCAAAAATAATTTCAAAATAAGCAATAGAAGGAATATATTATGTGAAATTATAATATACAAGTACATATTTATATACAGAGGATTTTCATTAGAATAAAGAATATCAAAGTCAAAAGCAAGGAAAATTTGACCCTTAAAAGGCAATGCCACTTTCACAGGAGGAAAAAGAACAATGTTGATGAGAGAAATGAGCAGGAAAATATTCCGAGCAGCAAGATGTTTGTTAGGATGATACATTTTCTCTTTAATTGTGAAAAGGGATGCTTTCTACATCTGCCTTATACTACATAGGAAAGAAACTCATAAGATGTTCTAACATCTTTTATTATACTAATAATTTTTGCTTCCCAAGCTATCAGCTCTTTAAAAACTGAGGAAAAAAGAGAGATGATTCCAAAGTTTAGTACTTTGTAGATTACGCACAAAAAAGCATTTCAGTGTAGCAGAGATTTTTATCACAATTCCACTGCCAATACTCAAAACTTCACTATTAAATTCTTTTTAACATAATCATCAACAAATTCAAATTAGGATTACAATCTAAAAGAATGATTATAGATATTAGAGTGCACAATAAGAAATCTACATATACTCAATTTTCCACAATTTTTTTCTTTTATAAATCTATATTCAAGCATAAAAACTTCCAGAAATTTGACACCTCTACTATCTAACCCTCTAATTTAAATAATCAAAATAATAATTTCTTTGTCTTTTTTTCTCCAAGGATTACCTCTAGAAAAACTTATCAATCAAATCTAACTAATTTTGAGTTTTTATAAATTCTATTGGCAAAGCATTAAGCAGTAATAAAATATTTTATCTAAAAAGGTAATTGTCTAAGATTTCATGTCTTCTCGGTACAAAGCCAACTTGCAATCTCACATTGGTTACTTCCTTAAAATGAAGTGATACAAAAACTAAAAGCTTCTAATATTTTTACTTTTACAAAGGGTCACATATATCTGATTGTTCTTATTCTGAATTTTAAATTGATAAACATAGGTTAAGTATTATAAAGGTCAAGGAATTAATCCTTTCATTGGTTAATAAAATTACTAACAGTAGTAATGGCAATACTACAAGTGTTTAACCGGTAATCAGTGTAATGACAGAAGTCATAGACAGTCTTTCACATACAGTCTCTAACAATCAAGTGTCCAAAAACATAAGCTAACTCTTCAGAGCAGTTAAAGACTTTATCTATATTGTGTTTAAAAAAAAAAAAATCTTCATCTTTCAAGGATCACCAAGACTTAACTACAGATTAAAACAAAAATGTACTTCCCAGCCTGGGCTGGAGAACCAATGCTCCTGTGAGTGGCCTGCGTGTCACTCACATACAACATGCATGCAGGCATAAGTATGCATGAGGGTGTGCACGCTTGTGCACACACACACAAAAGAGATGAAAGAGCTGAAAATCTGATTCTAAACTGTCTAGAGATTTCACAATGCTATCCATCAGTTGCAGTCATTCCCTTTCCCAGGGGATCTTCCCAACCCAGTGATCGAATTCAGGTATCCTGCACTCCAGGCAGATTCTTTACCATGTGAGCCACCAGGGAAGCCCATATTTCTCTTACCACTCCCTCATTTTCCCATCCTAATTTTAAGAAGCAAAAACTTACCAATATCACCAGCAAACTCGTAGACATGGGGTTTTTGCAGCAGCCCTCACTGACACATACAGGTAAGGGCATTAAGAGCTTTCACAATAACAAATTCCTCAGCATCACTAAGACCTTGTTGCAGCAGGGGTTTGAGAATTGAGGAGCTTTGCCAGCCAACACAGGCAGTGACACCTGAAAAAGAGAGGCAACCCTACATGATTTTTCATACCTGAAAGTACAATGTTAGTAGTGAAAGTGTTAGTTGCCCAGTCACGTCCTCAACTCTTTGTGACGCCATAGACTGTAGCCTGTCAGGCTCCCCTATCCATGGAATTCTCCAGGCAAGAATACTGGAGTGCGTTACCACTCCCTTCTCCAGGGGATCTTCCCAACCAGGGGTCGAACCTGGGTCTCCTGCACTGCGGGCAGATTCTTTAGCACTGAGCCACCAGGGAATAAAACCAATCAAAAGCCAAATATATTAAGCAATAACCCATGGAGAGACACTGCATTTCCTGCTCAGCACAATAAA
>SJYA01007447.1:0-18353 GCA_006410615.1 Neotragus moschatus
AAAAAAAAAAAAAAAAAGGAACCTGTATGGTCTGGCCAAGAAGAGCCAGAGACACTTGGGTATGTGACTTTGGGCAAAGTGGCTACATCTCTTGAGTCTGTTTCCTGATTTGCAAAACTAGGAGTAATGATAGAACCATCTCAGAATTTTGATGGTTAAATGGAAGTGAGTTTTTAGCCTACCTGTAATAATTGCTGTACCCCATCCCAGCCATCATTTCTGACATTTTCAAAAATATTCCTTAGCTGTTGTGAAAACTTAATTTTTGGAGTCACTTGCTCCCAGGCAGGATGGTTTTATAGGCTGATCCAGATGGGAAAACCTAGGCCTTCTTATTCAAGGCTGGATGTCATCTCAGGGCCGGTATATCTCTTCCCTTCAGCCTCAGTACAGCACAGGATTAGGACAGTCTTGAGGACCAGTAATAGACACTCCTTTGGCTCTTGGGGCTTTTGTGTTATTCTTGGCTCTTCTTTTTCAATGGCCCACTCTTCCCCAGAGATATTTCTCCCCCAGCTCTGACCCACCTGGGAGTGGGAAACTACCTACCACACCAACAGATTGTTGAGACCAACAGCTGCTGCAAAGGAATGAGGCTGGCTCAGCAGCACCATCTTCAGGCTGGCTTCTAGGCTCTGCCCTTTCACAGGTCCGCCTAGGGTTGAACTTGTGCCAGGAGCTGATGCTGGGCTGATGCTAAAGCGGAACACTCAGAACAGCTGTCCAGTGACCTGGGGAGTGGAGAACTTCTTTACGGTCTGAGATGGAGCTGTTACTTGAGGAAGGCAGAACAGAGAAGACTGAAGGGAGAATGGCTTGAGGACAGGGCAAACCCTCCCAAGTCTTGTTTAGAGGTCCCCTGGGATCTTCTGTCGCGTACAGAGGATGTGGTCATCCTCTGAACAAGGAAGCTGGGGAGAGGTTAAGTGGGTACAACCTAGGAAGAGATGGACCACAGCTGACACTCCGTTTTCTCACTAGATGTGAGGTGGTGCAGGACGTCTGGGGGCCACAAATGCTCCTGTTCCTGGAGATGTGACCCAAAGTGAGCTGTCACACCATCTTCCTGGTAAGGTGCCCACCCTGGGATTCTGCATGTCCACTCCTTCCTGCTTCTCCAGTTTGCTCTACTGCACTGGCTGCAGCTAAGTGCCTGCTGGGTGTGTCAGGATTCCCGTGTAGTGAAGTGCTCCAGGAAGCCTTAATTACTCCAGACCTGGTGCAGCTCAGGCCGGCCTACGTCAGCCTACTGCAGGGTCGTGGTGATCTATTGCAATTTACAACAGATGAAAAGTCTTAGGACTTTCACTTTCCCATCTGAGGGATATTGAGTTTTTAGGTTTAGGTCACAGAGCCCGTCGGAAAAGACGATGGCACCCTACTCCAGTATTCTTGCCTAGAAAATCCCACAGATGGAGGAGCCTGGTAGGCTGCAGTCCATGGGGTTGTGAAGAGTCGGACACGACTGAGCGACTTCACTTTCACTTTTCACTTTCATGCATTGGAGAAGGAAATGGCAACCCACTCCAGTGTTCTTGCCTGGAGAATCCCAGGGACGGAGGAGCCTGGTGGGCTGCCGTCTATGGGGTCGCACATAGTCGGACATGACTGAAGCGACTTAGCAGCAACAGCACAGAGCCAGTGGTAGCACTGAGACCAGGGCTCTTTCTATAGCCTTGGCTGTCACTGAAGGCATGCCATCTGCCTCCTGATAAGGCCACAGTCCAAGGCTAACCTGCAGTTAAACCAGAGCTCTCCTTCCTCCCATTTCAGCCAGAATTCCCAGTCCATTTTCCCCAGTTTTCCAGCCCAGCTTCTCTGTCATTGAGCATATTTGACCAGAGCCTCTCACTCTCACATCCTTGCAAGTTGCTGACTTGTTTCCATGGCAGCAGGTCGTACCAGTGCTGGCAATTCCTCTCCTTTCTCTGCCAGGCTTGCTGGTTCCCAGGCAGTGGCCTTGGAGGGTTAGGACATTTTAGGGAATTCTGTATCTGGGCTTGAAGACCAAGAATACGAAAGCTGTCTTCCCAATGGGTAGGGAGGCAAGTTGGTAACATCTGCCCAGTGGGATTCCATGGTCTGGGCAGTGATGTCATCCCCCACCCCACTGTCACCCCTCAGTGAGCCTTGGAGGTAAAGTTGGGGAGGCAAGAGTGACAGGGAGGGGCATACAGAGCAAACCCTGGCTAAAGCAAGGCCCCACATGCTGGCCTAACTCAGGCCAGACATAATTGTGGAGGTTGGGCAAGAGTTTGGGTGAAGAAGGCTGCCCTGGAGGCTGGCATGGGGAAAAAGAGCTGATTATATGCACCCTACATTACTGATCTTCACACAGCCTGAAACAGAGTGAAGCTGGGCGTGTCTTCACGCCACCTGTCTCCTCAGGGTGCACTCTGCTGTGCAGCTCATCTCTTGGTTTGGAGAACTGGCTCTGAGACCTCTGACTTCCTCCATGGCTTCCACTCTCACTGGTGGCTCAGCTCAATGCCTTGTCCAGTTCTGGGCACAGTCTGATTGTCTCTGTGTCCCAAATGTTCCTGCATTAGACTGAACTCTGCCTCGTGAGAATGTCCACTCTCCTGCCGACCCCAGGCTTTCATTTCCTAAACAGAAATGGGAAGTTGGGGAAACTGGGAGGCTGAGTGCCATGGGGATAGAGTAAATGGTTTGGGGGCAACAAATAGAATTATTTGAGGGTCAGTGGGATGACTGATCTGGTCAGCAGAGATCCCCCCATACCCCAGTACTGCTAGGTGCTCTGTATGGCAGGTGTGGCTGGCTGGAGCAAGGCCTACAGGCTTTCCCTGCAGCCAGATATGCTTCGGGTGGTCCCTGCTACCCCACCACCATCCTGCTGCAGCCTCCCCCTCACCTCAGCCCTACTATGTCCTCTCTTCCCTCTCCTCCCTCCACCCCTGGCCCACCTGTGCCTGAGCTGCTTAGGAGGGCTGAGCTTGGCCTGCATGCTGGAGGACTGGTGCTCTCCGGCAGATACTTGATTCCTCCCCTCTTACAAAGGATAAAGGACTCCGAAAAGAAAGGAAGTTAGAGCAAGCAGACAGAACTACCTGAAAGCCAAGTGCAAAGGAATCAGGTTGAAGCAATGCTACAACCTAAAGGGTGTAGTCCAGAGAAGAACTCGGGGTACCAGTCAGCTCTAAGGGTCTGCTGGACTCGGGGATGGGTTGTGGGGCCAGGTGAGGCTGGTCTAATGGAGAACTCTGTTTCCAGTTGGACTACTTGACAGGCTGGGGGTCTGTGAAGGATTCATTTGACAGGAAGACAGGGATAAAACTAAACCTATTCCTTTTTCTTATAATTCTTCTCTTCAAGCCTTGAGCTTCCAACTTTTCTCTCCTGTCGACTTTCCCACCGCCTCTATTTACACCCAGGTGTAAATCTCAGGGTGATAACCCTTACTTTTCACATTTAATCAGTTATCAAATTCTGTGGGTCCTCCACAAAACAGTTGCCTTTTATTCCCACTTCCTCTACCTAACCCAAGCTCTTGCTCCCACTCCTAGACTACTGTAATAGACTGCTAACTGTGATGCCCTTTGGTCTGTCCAGTGTCCTGACTAGATTAATCTTTCAGGAGAATTATATCACTTCACATGTTACTGCCATGTTTATTGCCTTCCATGGTGCTGCTGTTGCTTGCCAAGTACAGTACACATTCTCTGTTCTTTTGTTCAAGGCTTTTCCCAGTTTGGCACACAGCCTACCTACCTTTCTGACTTATCTCCCAGAACGTCCTAGTATGCACCTTTGACTCAAATCAAACTAGATTACTCACTGTTTCTTGAAAACAACTTTTCCTCCTCTTAACCTTTGTTCCTGCTGTTCTTTCTATCTAGAAAGGTCCTCTGTCACGTTCATTTATTCATTTTAAAATATTTATTAAGGGACTTTGGCTAAGACTGCACTCCCAATGCAGACGGCTCGGGTTTGATCCCTAGTCAGGGAACTAGATCCCACATGCCACAACCAAGACCCAGTGCAGCCAAATAAATAAGAGTTTATATATATATATATATATAAAACACCTTTTTATTTTGAACATTTTCAGATTTAGTTGAAAGTAGTAATGCAATGAACACATATCTAAGTTTACCAGTTGTTAATCTTCTGCCACATTTCTTTCTTTTTTTCCCCCTAGATTCACTAAAAAGTTTCAGGCATTAAAAGACTTCACCCCTAAATATTTTGGCCCATATCTCCTAAAAATAGGATATTTTCTCACATAACCACAATATCCTTTTTAAAAATTGTGGTAAAATATACATAACATGGAATTTACTATTTTAATCATTTTAAGTATATAATTGTGGCATTAAGTTTCTTTACAATGCCGTGCAACCATCATCATTATCCACTTCCTGAACTTTTCTATCATCCTGAAAGGAAACTATACCCAGTAAATATTCCATTCTCCCCTGGCAACCTCTATCCTACTTTATATCTCTATGAATTTGTCTGTTCTCAGTAAATGTAACCATGTAAGTGGAACCATGCAATATTTGTCCTTTTGTGTCTGGCTTATTTCACTTAGCATAATGTCTTCAAGGTTCACCCATGAAGCATTATCAGAATTTCATTCCTAAGAAATATTCTATTGTCTGTATATATCACATTCTGTTTAGCTACTCATCTGTTGAGGGACAGCTGGCTTGTTCCGCTTTTTGGCTGTTGTGAATAATGCTGCTATCAACACAGGTGTACAAGCATCTCTTTGAGTCCCTGCTTTCAGTTCTTTCAGGTATATATCTAGAAGTGGAATTCCTGGGTCATATGCTAAGTCTATGTTCAACTTTATGAGGATCTGTGGAACTGTTTACCATAGCGACCAAGAAATTTCACAATGCAGTATTATTATCTAGGTTAATTAGGCCATAATAGCATTTCTCCAAATATCCCTAAAATCTAGTTCTCCTGCCTTCTTGTTTTTCATGACATTGATATTTTTGAAAGATCTAAGCTAGTTTTCTGGTAAAATATCTCTTGATTTAAATTTTCTTTGAATGTTTCTTCACAACTAAATTCAAGTTAAACCTTTTTTCAAGAATACCACATGAGGGACATGTTCTCTCTGTTGCATTCTTTTGGTCATTTAATGTTGCTTTATCTCATTAATATTGATGCTGAACCAAGACACATTACATACAGAGGTACTATGAAAGGAAGAAAAGACAGACAGGAGTCAATGAATCACACTTTTAAACTGCTGACAAAAGGAGAGTTTCAGTCTAGAGTTCTATATCCAGTGAAAATACCCTTTAAAATGAAAGGGAAATAAAAACATTTTCAGAAAAATGAGAGATAAGAAAATTTATTGTTTGCAGACCTGCACTATGAGAAATGCTATGAAATTATTAAGGCTGAAAGGAAAAATTTGGAAACTTGGATCTATAGGAAGGAATGAAGAGCCACAGAATTGATAATTCTGGGTAATTATAAATTTTTTTTCTTCTCTTAATTGCCATAAAAGACAAATAATTGTTTACAGCAAAAGCAATATAAGTGTTCAGTTCAGTTCAGTCGCTTAATCATGTCTGACACTTTGCAACCCCATGAATCGCAGCCCGCCAGGCCTCCTTGTCCATCACCAACTCCCAGAGTTCACTCAGACTCACGTCCATCGAGTCAGTGATGCCATCCAGCCGTCTCATCCTCTGTTGTCCCCTTCTCCTCCTGCCCCCAATCCCTCCCAGCATCAGAGTCTTTTCCAATGAGTCAACTCTTCCCATGAGGTGGCCAAAGTACTGGAGTTTCAGCTTCAGCATCATTCCCTCCAAAGAAATCCCAGGGCTGATCTCCTTCAGAATGGACTGGCTGGATCTCCTGCAGTCCANCAGTTTATGATATATATAAGAATAAAATATATGATAATAATACAAAGGATGGGAGAATAAATGAAATTAAAGCTTCTTTTGTGAAATATGTTCAATTACATTGTGATAAATTAGTGAGGCATATTATAATTTCTTGGTAGTGTCTTCTTTTTTTTGTCTCTTAAAATTTTTTAAATTTTTTGGAGTTGGAATATTTATAGAGGCATTAAATTAAAATGAGGTTATTAGGGTAGACCCTAATCCAATATGATGGGTTTCCTTATAGAAAGAGGAAATCTGGACACAGATATGTACAGAGAGAAGACAAGGTGGAGACGCAGGGGGATGACGGTTGTCTACAAGCCAAAGACTGGGGCCTGGAACAGATCCTTTCCCACCCACCTCGGAAAAAACCAACCCTGCCAACACCATGATCTCAGACTTCTTGCTTCAGAGCTGTGAGTAAATAAATTTCTATTGTTTGAGGCCCCCAGTCCATGGCACTTTGTTATGACAGCCCTTGCAAACTAACACAAACTTAAACCCAACTGTATTAATAATTCCACTAAATATAAATGCTCCAGTGAAAAAAACAGAGTTGGTCAGATTAAGAAATGAAGACCCAACTATAGTTGACCCTTGAACAGTGCAGAGGTGAGGGGCACCAACCCACCCAGCAGTGGAAAATTTGAGAATAACTTTACAGTTGGCCCTCCCTATCTGCAGTTCTGCATTCACAGATTCAGCCAATTGCTGACAGTTTAGTACTGTAGTACGTATTTATTGAAAAGAAATTAAGTGGGCCCTGCAGTTCAAATATGTGTTGTTTAAGGGTTAACTATATATAGCTAAGATATAATTTTAATATACAGATACAGACCATAAAAGATGAAAAAAAAGATATACTATGTACATAAAAAGCTGGTATGGCTACGTTAGTATCAGATAAAGTAAATGTTGAGACAAGGAGAATTAACAGAGAAAAAAGCATTTCATAATCAAAAAAGGGTCAGTTGAACAGGAGAATATAATCCTAGATGTGTGTGCGTGCATGGTCGCTTCAGTCCTGCCCGACTATCTGCGATCCCATGAATTCTAGCCCACCAGGCTCCTCTGTCCATGGGGTTCTCCAGGGAAGAATATTGGAGTGGGTTACCTTACCCTGCACCAGGGGATCTTCCAGACCCAGGGATCAAACCTGCGTCTCATGTCTCTCGCATTGGCAGGCAGATTCTTTACCACTAGCGCAACCTGAATCCTAAATGTATACACCTAATAGCAGAGCTACAAAAAATGAAATAATAATTGACAGAACTAAAGGGAAAAACAGACAAAAGGATAATCACAGTCAGAGATTTGAAAACCCTCTACTGATAACTGATAGGCAAGAGAGCAGTGGGATTTAGAAAATCTAAACAATACAATCAACCAACCTGATATAATTGACATTAAAGAAACTCTACCCCATAAATGCAGAATGCACTTTTTTTTTCAAGTACATATGGAATATTCACTAAGCTAGATTATATCCTTGGCCATAAAATAAATCTCAATAAATTTCAGAAGATTAAAATCTCATAGAATATGCTCTCTAATCACAGTGGAATTAAGTTAGATATAAATACATAATATAGCTAGAAAATCCATAGATGTTTAGAAATTAAAGACTGTATTTATTTATAACTAATGAGTCAAGAAAACAAATGAAATTAGAAAATATTTAAAGCTGAACCATAATGAAAGCACAGCATATCAAAATTTGTATAGTGCAGCTAAAGAAGTTCTTAGAGAAAAATATTTAACTTTAAGTGCCTATATCAGAAAAAACAAAGAAAGAACATTTTAAAGTCAGTATTCTGCATTTCTACCTTCAGAAGCCAGAAAAAGTTTGGTGGTTTCTCAAACAGTTTAACAGAATAACCATATGTTCCAGCAGTTCTACTTCTAAAAATATACCCAACATGCATTCATATAAAAACTTGTACATAGGTGTTCATAGCCACATTAGTCATTTAGCGGAAAAATAGGAACAACTCAAATGTCCATCAACTATTGAATAGATAAACAAAATATGATATATTGGCCCAGTGGAATACTATGCAGCCATAGAAATAAATAAAGTAGTTACATGTTAGAACATGTATGAATCTTGAGGACCTTATGCTAAGTGAAAGAAATGAGACACAAAAGGGTGCATATTGTATGAGTCCACTTACATGAAATACTCAGAACAGGCGGGTCCGTAGAGATAGCAGACTAGTGGTTGGCAAGGGAGAACTAGGACTGACTGCTAACAGAGTAATGAAAATGTTCTGGAATTAGATGAGGGCGATTATTGCACACCACAGTGAATACACTAGAAACCATTGAATGGTGCACATTTTTTTAAAGTAATTGTTTATTTTCGGCTGTGCTGGGTCTTCATTGCTGTGCGGGCTTCCTCTGGTCGCGGTGAGTGGGGTCTACTCTTCAGCTGCAGGTGCGTTTCTCACTGCAGTGGCTTCTCTCGTTGCGGAGCACTAGTTCTAGGTGCACGGGTTTCAGTGGTTGTGGTGGGCAGGCTGCAGAGCACGGGCTCGATAGTTGTGGTACACAGGCTTAGTTACTCTGCGGCATGAGGGGTCTTGCTGGACCAGGGATTAAACGTGTGTCTCCTACATTGGCAGGCGGATTCTTTACCACCGAGCCACCAGGAAGCCCAGATTATACGCTTTTATAATGGCAGTTATATGAATACTATTTCAAAAAAGGAATAAAAGTAAAAAAATGAACAAGTTAAACCCAAAGGAAAGAATAGTGAAGAGCAGAAATTAATGAAATAGGAAATATCCAAAGAACAGAGAAAGTTAGTGCAGCAAAAAAATATTTAATTAATTAAAAAATAATATAAAAAGTAGAACCACTTTGGAAAACAGATGGGTAGTTTCTTATAGAATTGAGTGTATATTATGTTACACCTCCCAGCAATTTGACTGACTGACATCTAGCTGAGAGAAATGAAAATATGTGCCTGTACAAAGACTGGTACCTAAATATTAAAACAGCTTGATTCATTAAAGTCCAAAACTAGAAATAACCCAAATGTTCATCAACTGATTAATGGATAACTACATTTTAATTTATTTGTACAATGGAATATTACTCAGCAGCAAAGATGAGTGAAGTGCTGGTATACAATAATGTGAGTGGGTCTCACAAATACTATACTGAATTAACGTAGCCAGATATGCTGAATGGTGGCATTTATGTGAGTTCCAGAAACAGCAAAACAAATCTTAGATTATAGGAATCAAATTGTCTAAGATGGGAGAAGAGAGAGAGACTAGGTACAAAGGAGAGTGGGGGAATTTTCTGGGCTGATGAAAATGTCCTGGATCTTAATTGGGTTGGATTGGTAGTTACACTGGTGCATAAATGTTATCTTGGTGATGCAGCCAAAATTTTTTAAAAAATCGATGTAGTTTTGTTGTAGATAAATGATACTTCAGTAAAGTTAATTTTAAAGAAATCAACATACTGATACCTCCAGTTTAACTCCAACACTTCAGGACTCTTCCCCACCTTCCCCCATTCCAGTTTTTTCCCCCTCTACATGGCTTGTGGGATCTTCGTTGCCTGAAGAGAGATCAAACCCACGCCCTCTGCAGTGGAAGTGCAGGGTCCTAACCACTGTACCGTCAGGGAAGTATCCCTCAGTTCCATATTCTATCTCCCTTTTTTCACAGTCAAGTCTCTGGTTCCCAACATCTATATAGTTATTCATTTGTTTCTATTTTTAATACAAAAACAGAAACAGTTTTAGAATTTATATACCAATACCATTTATCAACAACAAATCTACTAAGTAAAGCTCCAGATTTCTTTTGTGTGTGGTTCTTTGTTCTTACAAAGTCCATGAATTGTGTTCAAAATTTACAATTCTTATATTCTTTTTCTGTGAGGTTATATTATTAATTTAACATATAGTTGGATTCATTTGCTACCATTTATATTCAACTTTAGGATTTTTGACAATCTCTTTTGATACATTTTTAAATATGCAAAATGTTTATGTGGCTCAAGAGCTAAAATTATATAAGAAAATATATTTAGAGAAATCTCATTCCCATCCTGTCTCATCCACTCTCTTCTTACCTACCCCAAACAGTAACCATTTTATTTGTTTCTAGTTTACTCTTCCAGTGTTTCTTTTTTCAGACATATATCTCATTTCCCATTCCCATGTATTTAACAGTTTGTCCTGGTAATCACTCCATATCAGCTAATGGAAATCTTCCTCATTTTTCAAAATGGCTACACAGTATTCCATCGGGAGGGTTTGTTTAATCTGTGGACCAGAATTTAGGGGGTTTCCAATATTCTGCTTTCACGAATAATGCCAGCAAATACGCTTTTGCATATGTTGTTTCATGTTTGTTGAAGTGACTCTTCAGGGTCAGTTCCTAGAAGTGGGGTTGCTGGGTCAAAGGTAAATTCCGTGTCATCTTGTCAGTGCTACCAGATTCCCCTCCATGGAGGTTGTGATGTTTTCTGCTCCTGTATGTTTCCCCCAAGCCTTGTCACCAGAGTACACTGGCCAAATGTTTCACCTTTTACCAGTCTTGTTTATCTTGTTATTTATATATTTTTGGCTGGGCCGTGTCTTCATCGCTGTGCAGGCTTTTCTCTAGTTGTGTCAGGTGGGGGCGACTCTTTGTTGCAGTGCTCAGGCTTCTCATTGTGGTGGCCTCTCAGGTCATGGAGCATGGGGTCTAGGGTGTGTGGGCTTCAGCAGCTGTGGCACATGAGCTCAGTATTGCGATGCACGGGCTTAGTAGCTCCAAGGCATGTCGGATCCTCCCAAACCAGGGATTGAACCCGTGTCTCCTGTTTTGGCCAGGCGGACCAATTTACCCCTGAGCCAGTAGGGAAGCGCTTTTGCCAGTCTTATTTGGAATGAAGTGGCACATCTTTTGATGTATTTAAGAGTAGACTGAAAACTCTTTTAGGCTTGGGACCCAAGCCACGTACTCCACATATCTCATCATGTTTGCACTCTTGTGAAACCTGTTCCCATGACAGGTTGCCTCTTGTCCCACTGTAGGGCAGTGCCAAGTGCCTGGCAGAGGTCTAGTGAACAAGGAGATGGGCCAGCTAGAAGGAGTGAGTCCTGGACTTTCCCACTGCCAATACCTCACCATATGGACAGGTAGAAGCCCCTTTTCTCCCTATATTCTCCCAGAGGAATATCGTTGAAAGAGTGTGGCATCATGAGTGCAGACTATGCACGAAACCGTCGCAGCACGTGATGCGAGATCCTTGCGTCCTGGTGGGACTGTGGCTGTCATTACTATTATTATTCGTCCATGCTCAGTAGCATGTGGGGTCTTAGTTCCCTGAAATGCTTGTTAAAGAAATACATCAACATGGATGTGGTGAGACTTTTTTCTTATTGATTGATCAAATAAGTAATATAGTTATAAATTCAAGGTTCAAAAGTCTCATTTAATGAAAAATTTCCCCTCATTCCTATTTCCAAGTCCCCAAGTTACCTTCCTTTCAAAGACAACTGATGGTATCAAGTTCGTGGGTATCCTTTCAGAGATATTATATGCATGAAAGAAGCGAATATACACACATTTTAACCCAAACTGTAGCATAGTGTGCACACTGTTCTGTAAATCCTTTTTTCCCACTCAACTGTTTATTTCAGAGATTATCCTATTCTGTACCAATATATAAAGAGTTTCCTCAAACTTTTTCACAGTACGGTATCCATCATGTACTACTACTTACTTTCTGGTTGCTTTATTGATAGGTGTTAGGCTGTTTATAGTCTACAATAAAATGGAGAAGGCAATGGCACCCCACTCCAGTACTCTTGCCTGGAAAATCCCATGGATGGAGGAGCCTGGCAGGCTACGGTTCATGGGGTCGCTACGAGTCGGATACCACTGAGCAACTTCACTTTCACTTTTCACTTTCATGCATTGGAGAAGGAAATGTCAACCGACTCCAGTGTTCTTGCCTGGAGAATCCCAGGGGCGGGGGAGCCTGGTGGGCTGCCGTCTCTGGGGTCACACAGAGTTGGACACGACTGAAGTGACCTAGCAGCAGCAGCAGTATAGTCTTTGCTATTACAAACAGTGCTATAATGTTATTTTATACATACAAGAGTGTCTGTAAGATACTTTTCTACATACAAACTGAAAGGGATCCGTGTACCGGTAATTGTGATTAACAAGGCCAAATTGGTGTCTTTGGGGTTGTCCCAGTTTACATACCAGCACTGTGGGGGTGAAAAGGATCCTGGGTAGCTGTGCTCTTGAGAGCATGTAGAGACGTTGGCTGGATGTTGTCTCCACTCCATCGAGAGGTGGTTTAGTCACTAAGGCATGTCCGACTCTTGTGACCCCATGGACTTTAGCCTGCCAAGCTCTTCTGCCCATGGGACTCTCCAGGCAAGAATACTAGAGTGGGTTGCCATTTCCTTCTCCAGGGGATCTTCCTGACCCAGGAATCCAACCCAGGTCTCCTGTGTTGCAGGTAGATTCTTTACCAACTGAGCTACAAGGGAAGCCCAGAGGACCTCAGATGAATGCTCAGTGGGCCTGCCCAGAGAGAACAGGATCCTGCTTCAGAAATCGACAGCCTTGATGCCTTCCTTGACAAGAAGGCTCTAGGGAAAGATGGCTCCTGCCATCGAGGTCACACAGCCCCAAGAAGTGACTTAGAAGGAGACCAAATTGCACTGGAGTTCAGGACTAGCCTTCAGAACTGGGACCTAAATGATTCTCACAGGCTGGAAAGGACTAGCAGATCAAATAGTAGGTGTGAGTGAAGTGGGAGGGCTTTCAGCTCTGAGTGCTTTGTTGTTGACGTTGTTCAGTCGCCCGCTCGTGTCTGACTCTTTGCAACCCCGTGGACTGCAGCACACCAGGCCTCCCTGTCCCTCACCATCTCCCAGAGTTTGCCCAAGTTCGCATTCATTGCATCACTGATGCCATCCAGCCATCTCGTCCTCTGACCGAAATACTGGAGCTTCAGCTTCAGGATCAGTCCTCCCAATGAATATTCAGGGTTGATCTCCCTTAAGATTGACTGGTTACTATGTAGCAGTGCCTGTGCTGATTACTCTGGTGACAAGGATAAAATACTCTCCAGCAGTGGGGATGCTGAAATGTCATAATAAAATATGAGCTTCCCTGGTGGCTCAGATGGTAAAGAATCCACCTGTAATGTAGGAGACCTGGGTTCTATCCCTGGGTCAAGAAGATCCCCTGAAGAAGGAAATGGCAACCCACTCCAGTATTCTTGCCTGGAGAATCCCATGGACAGAGGAGCTTGGCAGGCTATAGTCCATGGGGTCACGAAGAGCAGGACATGACTGAGTGACTAATACTTTCACGGGAGGAGGTGGAACCCTTAATTCTCCTCAGGGAAAGTGCCTGGAGAGAAGAGCATGCAGTCAGGGTGGGGCTCCTCCTGTGAGAGGGGTGAGAGGCTTCCTCTTCATAGGAGTTCTCGAGGAAATGCCTGTCCCTTCAGAAGAGAAAGGACCGAAGTAGGGCTCAAGTATTACCCGGGACTTGTCCACCATGTGGAAGCCCCTACTCACCCTTGAGTGCTGAGCTGAAGGGCCATTTTCTGGAAGCCTGAGTCCCCAGAGTTCAGTTTACACCCATCTTGCAGCAGTGTCTACAGTTCTTTGGCACATCTCTTCTCTCTCTCCCACTGCAGTAAGCTCTTGGAGCTTAGGGACTAGGGTTCTGATCTGCCATGACCAGCACGAGGCCAGTGCAAAGCTGTTTTCTAACTTAGGACTCAGGTGGATGGACTGGAGGCCGGCCTGCCTGCCGAGGAAACTAGCAGTCGTGTTCCAGATCCCCTAAGTCCTCGAGGTGGTATCAGCCCCGCTCGAGCTGGCACTGGTGTGGCTTCCATCTACTCCTAGACTAATTCAGAAACATCTTCCTTTCCCTGTTTACTCAAGTTTCTTGGTAAATTAGCTCCCTAAGCCGTCAGCTGCCAGCGAGTTTGTCTGAGTTTGAAGGTGGATAAATGTTGCCACACCTGAGTCAATAAAGAATGAATCAGTGTGCCCCTCATTGATGGGTGTGGCATGGTGGTTACTATGACAGCTGAGCTGCCGTGAGAACTGCAAAACTGGGACAGAGGGAAGCAGGAAATGTGGGGACCAAATTAGGGTGAGCCATCCTGTTCCATCTCCTCCTAACGAGATCTTCCTTGTTCTCTTGGTATCATCACACAGGTGCTACCACATGTGGAGTTCTCGGGAACCTCCTGGACATGACATGGCCTCTCCTGCCACTCTGACACTGTCCCCTCCTCTTTACTAGTCTTCTTCTACCTTCTAGAGAGACTTTTCCCAAGTGTGATCTTTGGTCCTGTCTCCCTTTCCTCTCTCTGAGAACTCATCCGTGCTCATGGGCTCGAAGGTCAGTTCCAAGCATGTGATTCCCCTCAGTCCCCTGGATTCCACACACTCTCTGTCCTTGCTTCAGCACTTGACTTCTGGCTTCCCATTGCCTAATAGATGTTTCCATTCAGGCGTCCTGTTGTCATCTCAAACTAAACATGCATGAAATCAAGCCTGTCCTCCCCTCCCAGTTTCCGCTTCTTTTCTGCCCACGGCACCAGCATTCTCTCATCCATCCATGCTCAGAACCTGAGTCATGTTTGACCTCTCCTCCCCATCCTTGCCTTCCCAAAGGCAAGTCTTGCCAGCTTCCTTTGTGACTTCTCTCACTTTATCCTCTGCATTGTCTGCTCATCTGCGTCTCAGTACCCATGTTTTGAATATTTTAGATCTTCCTGCTTGGCCCTCCTGCCCCCAGTTCGTTCCTCATCTAGTCTCTCATACCTGGGCAGACAGATTCTCCAGAATGATTACTTTTATCTCATCCTTTTCTGCTCAGAACACTTAGGCACTGTCATCACCAGCGAGGAGTCCACACTGCAAAGGCCCCAGGCTCAAGCCCTTGTGTCAGTCAGTCCCAGCCACCTTGATAGTGTCATCCCACGTGATATGAATGCAGGCTAAGAAGCAGGACTCTGGGACCAAATCCTGTCCCTCACAGTCACGTGCTGTGTGATCCTGGACAAGCACTTAACCTGTCTGTGCCTGAGTGTCCTCTTGAGATTGCCTTATAAAATGTTTATAATCATTTCTAGGATTGCTGTGAGGATAAAGGTCACTTAGGACAGCGCTGGGTCCGTAGCAAGCACCGAAACACTAGCTTCGGGCCGTGCTGATTTTCCCAGAGCACGTGCTGCAGTCCCACACGTTTCCCCTGGGTGCACACAGCCACCCCTCCTCACAGCCTTTCCTTAGCCCACTCCCTCAGTCTAGGATGTTTTCCTCTGTCTGCCCTTACTCACCCGTCAAGGGCCACTGACCTCCCATTTCCTCCCAATACACACTCGCTGGGTGCCTTTTGCCGTGCTCAGCCTCGGCTGGTGGTAGTGGGTGTGTCGTGGTATTTGAAACCAACCATAGGCCACACATGAATGTGTCTTCCTGGGGTTCATTTTACTTGATAAGTAAGTTCAGCCGTTTTTGTTTTGTTTCTGGCTGCGCGATGCATGATGGGGGATTTTCGTTCCCCAACCAGGTTTGAACCCACATCCTCTGCAGTGGAAGGTGAGAGTCATAACTGCTGGACCACCAGAGATGCCCCAGGTTCAGCCGTTTTTATGTTACAGCAACTACTTCAGACATACCATGGAATAGAATACAAAATTTGCCAAAGATAAAACACACAACTACTAAGAATATTCAGAGTGGTCCCAGGGGCGAGTGTGCACTCATTCTGCAGTGGAAAGGTCTGAGAAGCAGGGGCCTGATGAAGGGCCATGTGTGGTAAGATCGAGCTGGGGTCATGCAGCAGGATGTGGCAGGCCTGGGCTCAGGGCCCTTGCAGTGGGGGTCCCCATAACACACCGTGCTCGGTCCTTCCTGAGAACTCTGTCTATGCCTGCCTGCCCCAGAGTAGCGCTCGTGGTACGTTGTTTCTTCACATTCCACATGGGTAGGTCTTTTTGATGCTACACTAAACACCTGGAGCAGGTGTGGGTGGGCATGCAGGTGTGGGGTCTCAGAGTGGGAAGGCAGACCTGGGTGGGAGTTGGGCCCTGGTGTCCACTGATGAAGCAGGGCAGTTTTCCTCTCAGCCTCGGTTTCCTCATCTGTGAAAGTGGCTGATACTCACCTGACGAGATTGTTCTGAGCAGCCAGCTGGGTGGCGTGAAGCACAGCAGATGGCACGGGTCAGTGCTCGGTAAACATCTGCTCCCTCGCAGCGTACCAAGCTGTCAGCAAACATCTGATTCTTGATGGTCCCCTCCCCCCGCCGTGTCCCCTCCCCTGCGCCTGCCCCACTCCCTCTGGCTCCCTTCCTGCCGCTGGGTGCTCTGGTCTAAGGCCACGCTTTTCCCTGTGCCCTAGTCCTGGCCCTCCTCACCTTCATGGAGACTCCGCTCATCACCTGCCTCCGCTGTCTCCCGGCCCTCCATGCCCCCCGCCCTGGTCTCTCCCTGCGCCGGCCATTACACTGTGTGTCACTCTAGCATGAAAGATGGAACAGGGCAGCAAAGAGTAAGCGCCTTCCTTGACCCCACAGCCTCTCTAGTTGCCACTCACTTCTCTGCTCCCTTCACAATAAAAGGTCTCTGGAAGGCCTGGCCTGCTCCTTGTCTCCACTTCCACCGCCCCTCCCTCTGCGCCCACTCTAGGCCCAGTCCTATACCCACCAGTCCAGGGAACTGCTTGTTGCCAGTGACCTCCACGTGGCCAAGTCCAGCGTGCATGTCTCAGGTTTATTTTACCAGCCTGTCAGAAGCGTCTGAGACCTTGGAACACCTTCTGCCCCGGCCTCTCAGGCCCTCCTCTCTCCTGACTTCCTCCAGTCTTGCCCCTCCTCAGTCTCCTTGCTTGGGCCCTTGCCTCTGTCTTTACTCACTCAGGTAATCTCATGCCCACACATGGCTTTCATTGCCACCTAAAAGATGCCCAAATTTCTATCTCAAACTGAGAGCTCTTCCTGGAATTCCAGACTTACGTATCCACCACTGCCTACTCCCCAGCTTGGATGTGTCACAGACCTCAAATCTGAACTCTTCATTCCCCGCCCCACCCTCCCCTTCCCGCAATCTTTCCCATCTTAGTAATGGGAACTCTGTTCTTCCAGTTGTTCAAGCCAAACCCTTTGGAGTTATCCTTGGCTCTTCTCTTGCTTAAACCCCACAGCCAACCCATCAGCAAGTCTTGTCAGTTAGTTCTTCCTTCAAAATACAGAAGGTGTCTGGCCACCTCCTACCTCCATCTCCTACCGCTCACCTCATGGTGAGGTGTCACCACCACCTCTCGGGAGGCCAACTCCAGCAGCCTCCTGCCCCCAGCCCCCCACTGTGTTTTCTACCAACAGCCATCAGTTTGTCATTTGTTGGCTTGAAACCCATTGACGACTTCCTCTCTTACTCAGAATGAAATCCAGATTCCTCACCCTGGTCTGCAAGGAGCCCTGGGACCAACCTGGTTACCCCTCTGTCCTCATTTCTCCTCACCCTCCCCTGGCTCCCTCTGCCCTGGTCTCTGTGCTGCTCCTTGACCTGGCTGGGAGCACGCCTGCCTGGGGAGGGTGTGCTGCTTGTCTCTTCTGCCCGAAGCCCTCCTGATGCCAGAGAGTCCCCCGCAGCCTCTCTAGCACCCTCGGCACTCTGTCCTCTCGCCCTCATTTTGCCCAGCACTGGCCACGCCTGGCATAATACCTATGTGCTCGTTTTTGTCCATCTCCTCCCACTGATACCCCCAGAGGACCTCTGAGTCTGGCACGCAGCAGGTGCCCAGCAGCCAAGCGGGGCAGGGAGAGACGGAAGAGCCTAGTGCGCCTGGCCCCTAGTCTCTGTGCACCGCCTGCCTGCTGGTGCTTCTGGTCAACTCTGTACAACAGTCTAGGCTTCAGTGTCCTTCTGCATAAAACCTACTGTGAAGATGTTTTTGGAAACTTAGAGATAATACATTCAAAGTACTTGAGGCATGGTCAGCGCTCAATAAAAAGACTGCTTTGCTGCCCTCTGGGCCTGCTTCCAGGGAATTAATAGTTCCGTCTCTAGGTGCCGCAGGACCGAGAGCTGAGGCATCGTAAGTACTGATTCCATTCTCCATGTCCCAGGGTCCCCTAAGCATTGTTTGTCGATGCAGCCAGTTCTCCATCTCCAGGACCTGTCAGTTCCCTACGGAAGCTCCTCAGATGATGGCCATCTCTGAGTAGGTCTTGTGGGTTCAAACTCTCCCCCAACTCTGCTTTGGAGCCAGGTGGCCCCCAGTGGCAAGTGGAGGTGCTTTCTGGGAATGTGATGTGTGTCTGGACCTTATAAGTGGGCCCATGGGTCCTGCTCTGACAAAGGGCCCATTTTTGAGTTGGGCAGCACTGGGCAGGCCGATGGGTTCAGTGGTTTTTTCCTTGCTGGTAGGTGAAGGTGGCTAGAGTCGTTTTCCTGTGAACCACCAGGGGGCGC
>SJYA01007448.1:0-18481 GCA_006410615.1 Neotragus moschatus
CAGATAAATGGATAAGAAAGCTGTGGTACATATACACAATGGAGTATTACTCTGCCATTAAAAAGAATATACTTGAATCACTTCTAATGAGGTGGATGAAACTGGGCCTATTACACAGAGTGAAGTAAGCCAGAAAGAAAAACATCGATACAGTAATATTAACACATATATACGGAATTTAGAAAGATGGTTATAATAACCCTGTATGTGAGAGAGCAAAAGAGACACAGATGTATAGAACAGTCTTTTGGACTCTGTAGGAGAGGGTGAGGGTGGGATGATTGGGGAGAATGGCACTGATACATGTATGATATCATATAAGAAACGAATCGCCAGTCCAGGTTTGATGCAGGATACAGGATGCTTTGGGCTGGTGCACTGGGTTGATCCAGAGGGATGATACGGGGAGGGAGGTGGGAGGAGGGTTCAGGGTGGGGAATATGTGTATACCTGTGGTGGATTCATGTTGATGTATGGCAAAACCAATACAATATTGTAAAGTAATTAGCCTCCAATAAAAAAAATAAATTTAAATTAAAAAATAAAATTAAAAAATTAGAAAATAAAAAGTAGATCTTTTAGAAAATTTTGGTGACTGTTTTGCCAGTATGTCCCCAGTACAGTAAATGCCACTTGCTGGTTTTTCTTGCTGTTGTTGTGGCTTTGTTCTGTTTTTGACTGGAATACATTGTCCCACGATGTCATGTTAGTTTCTGCTTACAGCAGTGTGAATCAGCTATATGTGTACAGAGACCCCTCCCTCGTAGACTACCCTCCCACGCCCATCACACCCCTGTGGGTCCTCAGAGAGCGCTGGGCGGAGCTCTGCAGCAGCTTCCTGCTAGCTGTCCATTTACACACTGTAGCTGGTGTACATACCTCAGTCTTGCACCCCCAGCCCATCCCAACCTCTCCTTCCCCCACTGTGTCCGCAAGTCTGTTCTCTGTCTCTGTGTCTCCATTCCTACCCTGGAATCGGTTCATCAGCATCATTTCTCTAGACTTCATATATACATATAGATATGATATTTGTTTTTCTGGCTTCACTATTTTATAGTGTATATTCTGGAGTTGGGGAGGGGTGCCGATAAAGGAGTTGCAGAAAAGGTTTAGAAGAAGCTTAGTTCAGTTATAATACAATTCTTCTCAGGTCTTAGTTTACTGAGGTTTTGTTGTTTTAAGCTTTTACCTTTTCTTTTTTTTAACTTATATGTATTTTTAAAAAAATTCTCTATGGATAGCTATGATGTGGCAAAGATGAATCAATTCATCTTTTTCTAGGTTGTACTTATTCTTTGGAAAACTGTATTCTTTTGAAAAATAATCTCACACAGAGAGAATAAATTCTGTGTTTAGATGGAAACCTGTTGCTGCTGAGTTTATCTGGATGTGGCTGAGGCAGGTAACTCCTGCTAGTCAGTGGCTCTGACCCACTCATTAATTAGCTCATGTATCCCCATTAAAAATGTATCTCAGCCCTTGGGGGTGGTATCTGTGATTTTACTTACAATTGGAATATCAACCAGAAAAAAAAAAAAAATCCAAGTGGGAACTGAGGTTCTAATCCCATTATAAAATTTAGGTGCAACAGCTGCAGTGGGATAAGTTAGAATCTTTTAACAATTTGGACTGTCCCAACATCCTTATGCAACCTATTAATTGCAAGTTATATAGACTTATTCCCAACTTAAGCCAGTATACTAATCAGAATTTTATTGTGTTTGTGGAACTGCTGAATTTTACTAAATTTTTGAGCATTTAAAAAGAATGATCCCTTTCTATCTGCTTAGCTATTGTCATCCCAGTACCAAAGGACCACTCTGAGGTCTTAGAAATTGTTTTTTTGTGTGTGTGTGCTGTACTTTGGCACATGGTGAGATACATACATATATATAAAATATATGCATATATACTATTATATATATATAATATATGCACATATACCTCTAACCATAGCTATCTATCTATATAGATCTAACTAGATAGAAGCATTTTAGTTTAATTATAAACTTATTTTTCTCATGTCATTTCACTAAACTTTGGTTGTTTTGAGCATTTATCTTTTCTTTTTATTATTCTATATACACAGATATAGACATGAAGTAGATATAGATAGATATATACTAAAGAAAATGAGAAATACTTTATTTTAGCAATACAGGAATAGGAAAAATAAGGTACATAATGAATAAGAATAGAAAAATATAAATATTACATTTATGGTTATAATTATTTTATATAATCTCCTTTGGCTTCCTATATATGATCTTTCTATGGGTTTTTCTCTCATAATAGCAGATGATAAAGTAGGTACTGATTATTTATTTAAATCACCAAACTGAAAGCAAAGCTTAAAATTTTATGTGTGCATATCATTTTCATTATATACAGCCAATTTGCATTATTATTTCCTAAGTAAATAATTCCATTAGGAATTCCATGTTTTTACTTGGTCATGTGACTATAAATTTATAGTATGTCTATTTTGAATATTTCGCAAATTTTGCTCACAATAGTATAAAAGATAGCTTTTCAACTTTTCAAAATATAGATAAAACAATTAAAGCAACTTTGATTATACTTTAGTGCACAGTTAAGGACAGAGGGTTGGTCATCAAATGAGCTTGATCCGGTAAGGGAAAATATCTAAATATTAATTAATTTATTCACTCCTTTATCCCAGACACATTTCGTGAGTACATCCCCATGTTAGGAAAAATGGTAGGTGCTGAGGTAGCAGGGAACAGATACATTCCCAAAATAAATGTGAGAGACTGAATTCATCTTAGACTCCTAATGGGCATGTTTAGTTAGGCTACATTACAGTCAATAACTCAAATTCATTTGAGTCATTTCTCAGATTCAGGTGAGACTGTTTTCCTTTGTCTTTGCTGTTTTAAGATGGCGTTTGGCTTTTAATTTATGTACTTAATTTAAACCAGATCACATTGATGAAGCACAAAATAAGAATGCAGAATTATCCTAAAGGTTTATCCTAGATGCAAGCTCAGAAACCTGGAGCTTGATTATACTCATGAAACTCTGAATCTTTTCTGAAACTCTGACCTCATTTCCACCAAAATAGATGGACATTCTGCAAAACCTGTGGTTCAGTGACATCTGTTTAATCTACCATGTCATTTGAATATCAATGTGTGCACTCTGTTATACAAGTCAACAATACCCTTTTCTTATTTTCCATGCAGGTTTAAATTTCCTGTCTTTGGAGAGTTCTACCAGATCACTAAGAATGCTTTATTTTGAAAGCTGCTAAATGGCTGATATTTTGGGCCCCTAAGCAAAATTTTATTCAAAAAAAAGTCATTGATCAGGAATTAACTCAGCAAATTCTTAAAAAGCTTTCCTGACTTAAGTATCTGTAGCACTAACAAAAAGCACAACAGAATCCCCCACATTTTGTCCTGAATGGGTTAGAAACAGAACAAAGGAAATTTGTTTTCTTGTCCACTTATTCTTACCCTCACATTGTAAATCTGACTTGCGAAGATCACAGCATAAACTCACCTGATAAATAAAGCAGTGCAACATGGAGTTCATGCATGCCTGCTCAGTCTCTCAGTCGTGTCTGACTCTTTGTGATCCACGGACTGTAGCCCACCAGGCTCCTCTGTCCATGGGATTTTCTAGGCAAGAATACTGGAGTGGGTTGTCATTTCCTCCTCCAGGGGATTCTTCCAGACCCAGGGATTGAACCTGTATCTCCTGCATTGGCAGGTGGGTTATTTACCACTGACCTACCTAAGATGCCTGCTGGGGCTCACATCTTTTCTTTTGACTTAAACTCTTAACACCCGTTTTTCCTATTTTTCATGGCAGGTACTTCATTTATGGTTATTGACACTATTCTACTTTTTACTAAACTTCCAAACTTCTTTGTAGAGAATAAGGCCACATAGTTGAATATCATTTATTAACAAATCATTTAAAAAACATGCTGAAAGTGCCAGGTAAATCCATATCCTGGGTCTAGATATTTAAATTGTATTTTGGGTATTTGCTGCTTTTACATCAATTGTCATCTATTTATTTAGCATCTCATAATATCACTTTCCTTTATTGTGAGTTGAATTGAATTCATCTATTTGAAGAATCTGAGTTTATCATGCTGGTTATATTATGTTATCCAGATATAATGCTTTTATGGAGTATCTTGTGTGTTGTAGGAGAAGTACATTTCAAATGGGATTGCAGAGTATGTTCATAGTAGAATCACTTGCATGCAAAATGCATATTACAAGGTCCTTTGAATTGCTCATGCAAAAATATTGGTAAGCTTTCAGGTTTATTTCTTTTTTCAGGTTGAAAATAGAAAACAAAATCTTGAATTGATTTAGTGTAATAACTATTAATGATTTTTAAGAGTGATAAGCATAAACAGAAGTGTTAATAATTAACTCTAGAAAACTAATAGGATTTTTAAATTAAATATGTTTTAAATAGGGCTTCCCAGGTGGCACAGTGGTGAAGAATCTGCCTGCCATGCAGGAGATACGGGTTTGATCCCTGGGTGGGGAAGATCCCCTGGAGGAGGAAATGACTACCCACTCCAGTATTCTTGCCTGGGAAATTGCATGGGCAGAGGAGCCTGGTGGGTCCATGGGGTTGCAAAGAGTTGGATACTGTTACGCTCCGAGCCCAAGTCTCCGAATAGACCGAGAGAACAAATCCACCACAGCAATGGAAAAGCAAGAAGGGAGTTTATTGCTAACTCGAGTTAGGGCACTCTGCCCCCTCCAATGCAGTGGAGAGAAGTGAGAGAGCCCCGAATCTAGAATTACAGGAGTGTTTATAGGTTTTAGACAAAGACAGAGATTTGGCATAAGCTAATTAGTTATACAATATGTGTGCGTGGGTTTAGGGTTTTGTATCTCTTACCAATTGGTCTGTACCAAGAGCGGGTGGAGTTATTTTCTTCTTCTTTTTTCTTTAAATTTTAATTTTTATTTTTTTATTTAAGGTCTCCATTATGTCATCCCAGATGTCCTTGAGCCCACGGAGTCTGAATGACTCAGGAATTTTTCCTGGCCTAGTAGCTTTAAATAAGCCAATCATGGTGGCTGTGAGGCTTTACAGATACAGCTTAGCAACTAAACAACAAAAATAGCGGGCTCATACCCTTAAAATTTCACCCCATTAAAGACTTGGGACCTGCTGCAAGATGGAGCATAGGAGCCCCTGAGCATGCCTCCTCCAGTGGTTATACCACAGCTACAGCTACACATGGAACGATTCTCTTGGGAATAAATACAGCAACTAGCTGAGTGAGTCCTCATTGAGCAAATGAAAAAATACTTGCATCTAAACAGGTAGGAAAAGCTTGGAGATGCACTCTACCTTAAACCCCACTCCTGGCACAATGACGTACAGGAACTCCCAGCTTCTCCCTGAGAAGCAAAAGATTTGCACTAAACATCTAAGCCAGGTTGAAAGATGACTCTCACCTGCTTCGCAAGCCCCTTCAGTCAAGAGTGGGAGAAGTAACTGTCTCACCTAATGCCCAGAAGCCAACACAGAGAGTCAGGGAAAATAAAGAAGCGAAGGAGCATGCTTCAGAAGAACTCGGCAAGACTCAGGAACGGATCTTCATGAAACAGAGGTCATTGATATGCCTGATAAAGAGACCAGCAGGCAAACATGCTCACCGAAGTCAGGAGAACGAGGCAGGAGCCAAGCGAGAATTTCAGCAAAGAAGTGGAAGACGCAAGAAAGTGCCAGACAGAAATCACAGAGGATAAAAATGTAAGAAGTGAACCGAAACACACAGTATAATATGGTCCACAGAAGAGCGGGCCAAGGAGGAGAAAGAATTAACACGAAGACAGGGAGATGGGATGCATCAAATCAGAGCAGCAAAAGGAAAAACGGGAATAATAACATTAAAAAAAAAAAAAAAAAAAGTAAAGGGACTTATGGGGCTTCCCTAGTGGATTCAGTGAATCCCTGGGGAATTCAATGGCAGAGACTCCACCAGTAATGCAGGCGATGCGGGTGCAGTCCCTGGGTTGGAAAGATCCGCTGGAGGGGGACATGGCAACCCACTCCAGTATTCTTGCCTGGAGAATCCCATGGAGAGAGGAGCCTGGTGGGCCACGGTCCATGGGGTCACACAGAGTTGGACACGACCGAAGCCACTGAGCACACAGTTACTCAACAGGACGCTTAGGACAAGTAGAACAAGGGGTCACAAAGGGAGCAAAGGAAAGTGGCAAAATGTTTATGCAAAGAAACGATGGCTAAATATTTGTCTAACCCATTTTCTAAGAAACATACCATATCCAGGAAGCCCATAGAGTTCTGACGAAGATAAATTGAAAGAGACTCACATCAAAACTCAGTTATAGTTAAATTGTCAAAAGTTAAAGGGCTTAAGAGTAGAAAGAGAAAAACAACTTGTTACTTACAAGGTAACCCCTATGAGACTAAAAGACTTTTCAGCAGATACTTTGCAAGCCAAAGGAGCTATCTATATCCAAAGTGTTGAAAGAGGAAAAAAAAAAATCTGCTAATGAAAAATACTCTACCTGGAAAAGTTTTTCTTCAGAATTGAAAGTGAGATAAATAGTTTTCTAGATAGAAAAAGCTGAAAGAATTCATCACCAACAGGCTAGTCTTTCAAGAAATGTTAATGGAACTTCTTCAAACTGATTAAAGAATGCCAATTAGTAGCAAGAAATAATATAAAAGTAAAAATCTCATCAGTAAAGGTTAAATATATTGTAATGGTGGTGAATAAATCACTTAAAAATCAATTATGAGGTGGCTTCCTGGGTGGCGCTGGTGGTAAAGAACCCACCTGCCAATGCAGGAGACTTAGAGATACGGGCTTGATCCCTGGGTTGGGAAGATCCCTGGAGGAGGGCATGGCAACCCATTCCAGTATTCTTGCTGGAGAATCCCATGACCAGAGGAGTCTGGCAGGGTACAGTCCACAGGATCACAGAGTCGGACGCGACTGAAGTGACTTAGCACAGACGCACACACACACATTGCTTACATGTGGAATCTAAAAGTCATGCTTATGAAAACAGAGTGAAAATGTGATTGCCAAGGGCTAAGGGTAGGGAATTAGGGGGAAGTTGGTTAAAATGTGCAAACTTACATCCATCACATGAACACGATCTGAAGATCTAATGTAAGGCATGGTGGCTATTGTTGATATTGTTGGGTCCTGTATAACTGAAATTTGCTAAAAGCATAGACTTTAAATGTTTTCACCAAAAAAAAGGAAAGATGAATTTGATATTTTAACCATTTTTCTGTCAATCCTACCTAATAACGCTGAAGTTAGAGGAGAAAAATGAAGGAGCATAATCAAATATAATTTGTGGTCATTGATTGGATCCTGATTTGAATAACTGTAAAATTAAAGTCTGGGGATAACTAGTATATTTCAACATGGATTACATGCTAAATAATTCCAGGAACGGCTACTTTGTCAAATTTGAAAATGACACTGTCACAATAGAGGAGAAAGCTCTTATTTTCTGGAGATATGTACACGAGATTCTGAAGCTCAGTCTGAGTTAGCCGTATTTTCCGATCACTTGAAACATGTAAAACCAGAATAAAACAAATGTACAGATGTTTGCACTGAGAAAAGCTCAAATAGACTGAGAGATAATGACGACATATGGTAGAAATGAAGAAAAGGAAACTGTTTCTTTAGTCCTGTGTTCATTTCATGTATGTATGTCTTATGGGGCATATTTGGTGTTTGGTGGGGCAGGGAAGATTGCGTCAAAGTTTCATGCAATTTGCTCTCAGTAGTTCACTGAATATACACACACGTAAGAAAAATGTGGCAAATTATTATCAAATGTTGAATCCGGGTGGTGAACATGTGGGTGTTTATTTTACTTTCTGTGTGCTTGTGTGCTCAGTTGCTTCAGTCGTGTCCAACTCTTCGTGACCCCATGGACTGCAGACCCCCAGGCTCCTCTGTCCATGAGATTCTCCAGGCAAGAATACTGGAATGGGTTGCCATGCCCTCCTCCAGGGGATCTGCCCCACCCAGGGACTGGACCCACGTCTCCTGTTCTCCTACATTGTAGGTAGATTCTTTACCACTGAGCCATCTGGGAAGCCCATTCTACTTTTCTACTTTATTATATATATGGAATTTTTCATAGTAAAAAGTTAAAGAATCAGGGTTTCTCTGGTGACCCAGTGGCTAAGAGTCCACACTCCCAATGCAAGGAGCCCAGGTTCAATCCTTGGCGAGAGAACTAGATCCAGCATGCTGTCGCTAAGACCCGATGCAGCAAAATAAATAACATTAATAAATATTAAAAATGAAGTTAAAGAACCACACCTACAGCTGATTATCATTGAAAAAACCTTTTATGTGAAGATAAAATGGTGTGTTCCCTTATTCATTTGCTCACTCATTGCATGCATTTAACATTTATTGATTATCCACTATGTTTCAGGAGTTACAGGTGTTTCTGGCATGGATTAATTAATAAGCCATGTTCCTACTGTTGGTAAACACTTGTCCAGTGATTCATGAGCTTTTTTCCCATATCATACCATATAGAAAATAGTAATGCTTCTACAGTACAGGGGGGATAAATTGTAGTATATTTGTAACATATTTATGGGCAAATTGTTATATTTTCTTTAAACAATAATTTTTATAAAGGGAAATAAAGTTCCCAATATTAGGGAATATACTTAATGTTGAATTTATGTAGCAAATACAGCTAAAACTGTTTTAAAAATTTAAGTGGGATAAATTGAACTTACTATGTTGTTAGCCAGGCAATGTCTCTTATTTCTTTCATTTTTGTTAGCCCCATATTATAGTGTTGACAGTTTCCTAGCAGGCTTGTAAAATAAGCCATTCTGTAACTGAGGCATTTTGACTTCAGATATGGATAGAATGACCTTGTACTTCACTTCTTGATCTTGTTCCAATAGTGTTGTTATAAATAACTAAACTCTGAAAATAACTTTGTCTCTTATTTTGCATTTTGAACTTTCAAAAAATCTTGTAATAATTTTCTGTGTAATATGGTTATAGTTTTATTGGCCCCATTACTTTTTTTTTGGATAACTGTCCTATGCAAATAAGAAAAATAAGATATTTTGTCTGAGGAAGAGAATGTGCACCAGGCATATAAATTCAAATCTCATCTTAATTATGTTGCTTATTTACTGACTGTAACTTTTTTCATTTAGATTACCATGTCTGTTTCTGATGACTTTCCACCTTTAATCAACAAGTTGTCATTATCTTTGGAAAATATGTTTCAGTGAAGTACATACATTTAAATATAAAGTACTTAAAATGATGTAGGTTATTAGAATGGCGGGAAATTTATTTCTAAAATGTTCAACATTCTTAAGAATATTGCAAAAGAAATTCATGAAAATTTGACCTTAAATTGAGATAAAATAGTATTAGAATATTAATCTTCATAAAATTTACACATTATAGACATTTCATAAAATTGAAATATTACTTTCATTCATGTTTGGTAAAATATTTTTAATATTTTGAAAATTTTATAAAGGCTTATGCTGCTAATGCTAAGTCACTTCAGTTGTGTCCGACTCTGTGCAACCCCAGAGATGGCAGCCTACCAGGCTCCCCCATCCCTGGGATTCTCCAGGCAAGAACACTGGAGTGGGTTGCCATTTCCTTCTTCAATGCATGAAAGTGAAACGTGAAAGTGAAGTCGCTCAGCCATGCTGGAGTGGGTTGTCATTGCCTGTTCCAATAAAGGCTTATAGGTCACTTTAATGACAAATTGTAGACATTTATTATATTTTAAAAACTAAGCTTCTTTTGTCATTATGAAACATCTGTCACCCTAAGAGATTACTGAGACGCCTGTGTGCTGCCACACACTGGATGGTTCACAGCCTAGGGGGGAAGGTTCTCGAAAAAGAAGCAGTGAAGTCCATTAGGACTAAAATACGCCCACTGACAACTGATGTCCCCAGCTGGGGCTTCACCGCACCTGTGTGAGTTGCCGGTTGGGAAATGAACGCGTGGAGTCAATGACGCAAATGACGCCGATGTTTTTGCCTCATTACCCTGTGTCATCTTGTTCTCGCCTCAGTTTTTTTGACTCTTGGTCAATGTAAACAACCGTGCATTTGTTTTATCCTAATGTTAAATGCTTCAACAGATAGGAAAGAATGGCAAACACAGACTGAGCTTCAGAACTCACTTTACAGGCCAGGTTCACAAAGAAAGGAGCTTAGATGACAGTGGTCACCCTGGGAGAGAGTCACTCTGCTTCCTCTTGACCCCTTCCTCATTTTCCAACGTAGTTCGGAGGCAGGACTCTTCTAAATACTGTATTTTACCCAATGTCTAGGAGAAATGCATTCAGCAAGGTCAATACAAAGCTTGTAAATACATTTTCTCTCTCACAATTATTTTAACTAAGAATTTTTCTCACCTAGGAGTGATTGTTTTGTAATAAAACAATAATTTTATTTTTTACCATCTTCTCTTGCCGAGGAGATAATTAAAGCCAAGGAGCAGGAATTTGTCAACCATCCAGCATGCCCTTTGACCTTTCCAGTTTTTGTTCTTATAAGTCCTTTTACAATAAACTTTGCATGTAAAATCTTAATGGCAGCGCCAATCCTTGAAGGTGTAAGTTGAACAGGATTTGCTGTTAACAAGCTAATGTACTGAAAAAAAAAAAAGCCTCAGCACAGGAAAACTTTGAGTTTGACAACCTAAGTTGGTATATTCAGTTCAGCTCAGTTCAGTCACTCAGTCATGTTGACTCTCTGCGACCCCATGAATCGCAGCACACCAGGCCTCCCTGTCCATCACCAACTCCTAGAGTTCACTCATTCATGTCCATAGAGTCGCCAGCCATCTCATCCTCTGTCGTCCCCTTGGGAGGAGCTGCCCCCAATCCCTCCCAGCATCAGAGTCTTTTCCAAGTGAGTCAGCTCTTCACATGAGGTGGCCAAAGTACTGGAGCTTCAGCTTTAGCATCAGTCCTTCCAATGAACACCCAGGACTGATCTCCTTTAGGATTGACTGATTGGATCTCCTTGTAGTCCAAAGGACTCCCAAGGGTCTTCTCCAACACCACAGTTCAAAAGCATCAATTCTTCGGAGCTCAGCTTTCTTCACAGTCCCGCTCTCACATCCATACACGACTACTGGAAAAACCATAGCCTTGACTAGATGGGGAGCTGGCATATTCAGATACCCACAAATTCATTACTGCTTTCTTACTGTGTTTCCCCCTTGCTGTTTTTACACCCCAAAGAGTCAGCAAGTGTAACCAAACTACTAGGACAAAGTTTCAGCCATTCCCCAAAAAGAAAACCAAATCAGAGAAGATTGCTTCATATCCTTCTCCCTGACTTCTGCCTAGATGGAGAAAAGGAGGTGCAGGTGGACTCCTGAAATTCCAGGGGTGAATGGAGTCCGACACGACAGCCCGGGACTTGCGCTTACCTGTGCGATGGGGGTAGCATGTGGAAGTTCAAAATCAGTGACTGTGAGCCAGCAAAGCCCTTCTGATGCTCTTAGTCCCAGAGAGCATCCAGACTGCCTGGGTGGGGCCAGCTTCCCTCACCTCCCATGCTCCCCTCAGCTCCTGCAGCTTGGAGGGGCCCGTGCAACCCAGTGAGAAGGAGGAGCTGCATTAGGAAGACTAACAGGGAGGTGGCAGTGTCACTTGGCCACACCGACAGCCAGGTCGAAAATGAGCACTTAAGGAAAGAGACGTTTTCTTCAAATGAGTTTGGAGATTTTCACCATTGCAGGGAGTGGGCATTGCTATTATGAGCAGAGCGACAAGAAAAGTCGAACCCTGCTCTAGATTTCTCCCAAGAGACAAGAAAGTTTCTGGCTCCACTGAAGACGCTTGACGGGACTGGGGGAGATGCTTGCACCCTGCATCCTGCCTAGTCAACGTGGCAGGTGTGGAGGCATCTGTGGTCACACAGCTGCCACTCATGATGCTCTAATTAGCACCGGACTGACTTCTCAGTCTTTGCCTGATCCAGTTCAACAACTGGGATGTGATTGAATTAATATAGGACTAAGAGAAGGTAAAAAAAAAAAAAAAGTAGGATTTTTCTTTTAATTGAAAATTCAGTAAGTGGCATTTTTGCATATTTTACTCAGTCTTAGGATGGATATAAATTTTCTGTTGAAATGACCACTTCTACTCCTAATTATGCTGCCTAATTTATAATTTGTAATATATAGCTCATGCTGCTTTCAGATGCAGTATCAGTAGTAACTAGATGGTTGCATTTTAGAAAGCATGGGAATTTGATTCGATGTGATTTTTCTCAATTAAGGTTCAATTCAATTAGGATTTTGAGCTTTTCTGTCTTAGACTAAGTTCTGTCACCTACTTTCTCAGATCTTTGGTTTTCACAGCTGTAAAAAATAACATGGATAATGTTACTTTCTCTGCCTGCTCTAAATGATTGAATCATAATACAGATGATTTAGTATGTGTAGAGATGAGCATCACTGCATAATTTTATGAGTATCTGTCTGTATGTATGTAAGCTTAGTCTACTTGAGACCCCAAAACAAAATAGCACATTTGGGTGCCGTAAACAACATTGCTTCTTTCCAGTCCTGGAGGCTGGGAAGTCCAAGATCAAGGTGCAAGCTAATTGCATTTCTGGGAAGGGCGTTCTCTTGGGCGCCAGGCTGCCTGACGTCCACCTTCTTGCATTTCTGGGGAGGGCATTCTCCTGGGCGCCAGGCTGCCTGACGTCCACCTTCTTGCCTTTCTGGGGAGGGCGTTCTCCTGGGCGTCAGGCTGCCTGACGTCCACTTTCTTGCTATCTCCACTTAGTCTTTTCCTCTCTGTCTTCGTTTTCTTATAAAGCCACTAATCCCAGCGTGAAGGTTCAACTCTCATGATCTGATCTAATCTGGATTATGTCCCAAAGACCTCATCTCCAAATATCACCACACTGGGGTTTAGCATTTCAACATCACAGTTCAGTTCATCCATGATAGCTACAGATGGTCCCCAGTTCGACTCATGAATGTTTGACTTTATGATGGTGGGAAAGGGATGCACGTTCAGCAGGAAAGCTGCCTCCCAGTCGCCCCTCAGTCATGGGGTGGACACCAATGTGCTCACAGCCATTCTGCATCCAGACAACTTCCAGTACAGCTGTCAAAAACTCCCATGAAATGTTCAATACTTACTATAGCATAGGATTTGGGTTAGATAATTTTGCCCAAAGGTAGGCTAATTTAAGTGTTCTGAGCACATTTAAAGTTGACTGGACTAAGCTACAATGATCAGTAGGTCAGCTATATTAAATGCATTTTATTATGACAATTTAAAATCATAATGAAGTGTTTCTTTATAATAAAATTAATTTGTAAATTGTTCACTTTCATTCAAAAATATTATTTCACTTGTTATGTTTAACTGAGAAAGTTCTGGGAGTTGGTGATGGACAGGGAAGCCTGGCATGCTGCAGTCCATGAGGTTGCAGAGAGTTGGACACGACTGAGCGACTGAAATGAACTGAACTGAACTGATATTTAACATGCAATGCGTTTATTGTGATGTAATCCTTTTCTAAGTTGAGGCAGATCTATAGAAAGAGGAATATAGAAGCCTTAACACCTAATGTAGCTCAAAGTGCTTTATCAACAGAAATGCTTTAGTTAGATCATCCTTGCTTCTCATGTGGCTCTGTGGTAAAGAATACACCTACCAACAAAGAAGATGCAGGCTCAATGCCAGGGCTGGGACAATCCTCTGCAGGAGGAAATAGAGTCCCACGGACAGAGGAGCCTGGCGCGCTACAGTCCCTGGGGTTGCACAGAGTCAGACACACCAAGCGTGCACACACTCTTCAATACTAACCCCTAATGTGGTGATACTTATAGATGAGGACGTTTAGGAGATAATAAACATGAATATATTCAAGTAAATAAATGCATTTAATTCAATAAATATCACAGTACCTTTTAGAGATTCTTTGGGAAATGTAAAAGAGTTGAAACACCTACCTTACTGCAAGGTAGCTCATGCAGTTGGAGTGAGAGTTGGGTATTTCTGTAGACAACAGATTATAATACAGAGCAGTATAAATTAAATACAAAACAATGGCCCAAAATACGTGCTTATGATAGAGAAATGTGGACACAATTAATTCCAGGTGTAGGGAGTGAAAGATCCTTCCTGAAGGTTACAGCATTTTAGTCGAGTCTCAGGCGGAAATCACCCATGGAAACTGAACTCTGTTTACAAGTAAGACTCCGATTAATCCCAGTATTTTGTTGCCATGGGCTTCACTGGTCTTACTCTCTGGTCAAGACATGAATGATGGTTACTTTAAACCAGTGTTTGTCAACCTTTTCTTTCAATATCTTACCCCCCAGGATGGTTTTCAGGTTATTTTCCATAAATATGAAAACACGCAGGTCTTAACCAAAGCTGCATGAGACCCCTACACCAGTTCAGTTCGGTTCAATCACTCAGTCATGTCCGACTCTTTGCAACCCCATGAATCACAGCATGCCAGGCCTCGCTGTCCATCACCAACTCCCGGAGTTCACTCAAACTCGAGTCGGTGATGCCATTCAGCCATCTCATCTTCTGTCGTTCCCTTCTCCTCCTGCCCCCAATCCCTCCCAGCATCAGAGTCTTTTCCAATGAGTCAACTCTTCACATGAGGTGGCCAAAGTACTGAAGTTTCAGCTTTAGCATCATTCCTTCCAAAGAAATCCCAGGGCTGATCTCCTTTAGAATGGACTGGTTGGATCTCCTTGCAGTCCAAGGGACTCCCAAGGGTCTTCTCCAACACCACAGTTCAAAAGCATCAATTCTTCAGCGCTCAACTTTCTTCACAGTCCAACTCTCATATCCATACATGACCACTGGGAAAACCATAGGGGCGTGAGACCCCTACATCAGTCCTAGTTAAAAAGAAAAGTAATACAAGTTATAAGCCCCACCTTCCAAAATCAAAATAAAACATCACCAGTGTTGCACTGTGAGCAGCTTACTGCCTTTCAACTCGTTATTTTAAAGAGGAATTTCCTAGCCTTTTAAAACAGAGTCTTAACTGTTTTAGACTCTAGCCCATATGTTCTGACACTGCTTCAGACTGACTTCAAAGGGATTCTCTTGCCGGAAAACTTAGCACGAAAACCTCAAAAGGAAAAATCCACAGTAGTGCTTCAGGATAATGGGGGAGGAAGTGTTCACATAGTCTCTGGGAAAGGAAAATCATTTGTTTGCCTGTTTTTATGGAATTATAGAGCCCATAACACTCAGTACCATTAGCCTCTATCCCTATTAAGGGATCCTTCAGTTTCCCCTTTCTCTCTTCATTTCACGTATCTTCTCTCAGTCTCTACTCACCCGGGGACTTTAATTCCAGCCTGTGCTGGGTGGAGTTAAGCCTCAAGTCCATGTGGATGGTGTTCCTGATGGGGATTCTTGCTGCTGCTAAGTCACTTCAGCCGTGTCCGACTCTGTGCGACCCCATAGATGGCAGCCCACCAGGCTCCCCCATCCCTGGGGTTCTCCAGGCAAGAACACTGGAGTGGGTTGCCATTTCCCTCTCCAATGCATGAAAGTGAAAAGTGAAAGGGAAGTCGCTCAGTCGTGTTCTACTCATAGCGACCCCATGGACTGCAGCCCACCAGGCTCCCCCATCCATAGGATACTGCGCACAAACAAAATCTCAAAAGGCACCGGGGAAGTCCTTGATTTTTAAACAGAATGATTCTTTTCAATTCACATCAACTCTTCCCAAGAAAATGCACGTATCCATAGCCAAAAATGCTCTTTAATTTGGAGAGACATTTTAAAAAACTCAACAACACAAAAATGTTTTAATTGAGCAGACGAATACCTTGAAATAAAGCTACACTACATTACAATTTTTTTGTTTTGAAAATGAAAAAAAGTTGCAAAGAACTCTCTGGTTTCCAGATTTCCATTTCAAACACAAAACCACAGAAGCTCCTATCAAAGTATGGCATCACTCTGAATGAGATATTTTATCAAAGTATGGCATCACTCTGAATGAAATATTTTTAGCGCCATGCCACAGGAGCTTGCTTTCTGAGCATTGCTGAACAAGGGGAAACAAATTGTGTTTTGGGGTTCTGATTCACTACCTCAAGGCACAAGTGAAGCAAGAAAGGCAGGGAAAGGAAAGCTGGGACAAACTCTCACATGAGGGCATCTACGGATCTGAGAAGGTGGATGGGCAGAAACCAGCTGGCATACAAAGTGGCCATTAGGTCACCCCCACGAGATAAGTGCAAAAAAGAGTCTGATTTTGAAACTTCAACTGAACAAACATAATTTTATAAAAAAATTTTTTTCCCTTGAAAAAACCTCTATCACACAAAATATAACTATTAAAATTTTAAAAGAGTACTTAGGATAAGGCCATTTCACTAATTTCATTTAAATATCATATTTAAAATACCATAAGCTCTACAAAACTATTAATTTGAATGTTATACACAATTCACTTCGCTCTAACAGTATTTAAATGTACATAAAATCTTCAACTATAATCTCCTGGTTTTTTAGAGCTGTTTAATGGTTTTAGGACAGCCGTAGAGTTGTGTAGCCGTCCTCACAATCCAGTTTTGGAATAATGTCCTCATCCCGCAAAGAAACCTTGTCCCCACTTACAATTATTCCCAGCTCCCTCAAGCCCACCCTTTCAGGCAACCATGAACTGACTTTCTCTGGATTGGCCTGTTCTGGATATTTTGCATACATGGAACCGTCTATTGGTCTCTTCTACTTCGTACACCTTTTCAAGTATCATCCATGTTTAGCATCCATCAGCATCTCGTCCCTGCTCCTCTTCATGGAAGTAATAATTTTCCATCTTATGGGTGTACTTCATCGCTGACATCTTGACTCATCCCCTGGTGGAACTCAGGTGGTTTCCACGTTTTCACTTTTACGGGCAACATTGACATGAACGGTCATGTATGTGTCCATTTTGTGTGGACATACTATTTTTATATCTTATAGATGTGTGCCTGTGAGAGGAATTGCTGAGCCGTATAACAGCTTAATACTTTGCACTTTGAAGAGCAGCCCAAGTGTTTTCCAAAATGGCGACACCAGTTTCCATTTCTACCGCCAATGAGGGTTCCGATTTCTCCACATCCTTTACAACACTGCTTGTCTGTCTTTTTGATTATACTAATCCTGGTGGTGCTCGTGGTAAAGAACCACCTACCAATGCAGGAGATTCAGCTTCAGTACCTTGTTCGGGAAGATCCCCTGGAGGAGGGCATGACAGCCCATTCCAATATTCTTTCCTGGGCCATCCCATGGACGGAGGAGCACGGCGGGCTATGTCCATAGGGTTGCAAAGAATCGGACACAACTGAAGCGACTTAGCATGCGTGCATCCTATTGTATATGAAGCGGTGTCTTATTGATATTTCAGTTTACATTTCCTTAATGTCTTGTCGTTCACTTGCTCAGTCATGTCTGACTCTTCGTGACCCCATGGACTGCAGCATGCCAGGCTTCCAGGTCCATCACCATCTCCTGAAGCTTGCTCAAACTCATGTCCTTTGACTCGGTGATGCCATCCAACCATCTCATCCTCTGTCACCCCTCCTCCTCCTGCTTTCAATCTTTCTCAGCATCAGGGTCTTTTTTAATGAATTGGTTCTTCGCATCAGGTGGCCAAAGTATTGGAGCTTCCATTTTAGCTTTCAGTTTCAGGGCTATTGGACTTAGACCTGAATGTCTAATGATGTTGAGTATATTTTAAGTGCTTATTGTCCATTTGTAGATTTTCTTTAGATATTTGATATGTATTCAAGTCATTTGCCTGTTTCTAGTTGGTTTAGTTTTTTTTTAATTTTTTTATTGTGTTGTAAGGATTCTTTGTATGTTCTGGATACAGGTTCCTTATTAAATATGTGACTTGAAAATATTTTTTTCCATTGTAGGGATTGCTTTCTCATTTGCTTGATAGTATAGTTTTCAGACAGTTTTTTTTTTTAATTCAGATGAAGCCCAGTTTACTGATTCTTTTGTTTTCTCACTGTGTTTATGGTGTCACATCTAAGAAACTATTGCTTAACCTGAGATTGCAAACATTTACACCAGTATCTTCTTCTAAGAATTGTACTCTTGATTTTTATTTAAAATCAAGGGGAAAGCACAAAGCTATGAACAAAGCTAGTAGAGGTAATGGAATTCCAGTTGAGCTAGTTCAAATCCTAAAAGATGATGCTGTGAAAGTGTTACAGTTAATATGCCAACAAATTCGGAAAACTCAGCAGTGGCCACAGGACTGAAAAAGGTCAGTTTTCATTCCAATCTCAAAGAAAAGCAATGCCAAAGAATGTTCAAAGTGCCACACAGTTGCATTCATCTCACACGCTAGGAAAGTAATGCTCAAAATTCTCCAAGCTAGGTTTCAACAGTACATGAACCGTGAACTTGACAACGTTCAAGCTGGATTTAGAAAAGGCAGCAGAACC
>SJYA01007449.1:0-18661 GCA_006410615.1 Neotragus moschatus
GGTATTCCTCTGTCTCTTCATCTTGGTTATATTGCTGCGTTTGATGTGGCCTTTCTATTTTCTGGGAATCTGTGGAGTTCTCTTTATTATGGAGTTTCCTCACTGTAGGCAGGGTTATATGAGTGGCTTGTCAAGGTTTCTTGGTTAGGGAGGCTTGTGTTGGAGTTCTTGTGGGTAGAGCTGGATTTCTTCTCTCTGGAGTGCAATGGAGTGACCAGTAATGGGACATCAATGGTTTTGGAGTAACTTTGAGCTGNTCTCTTTATTATGGAGTTTCCTCACTGTAGGCAGGGTTATATGAGTGGCTTGTCAAGGTTTCTTGGTTAGGGAGGCTTGTGTTGGAGTTCTTGTGGGTAGAGCTGGATTTCTTCTCTCTGGAGTGCAATGGAGTGACCAGTAATGGGACATCAATGGTTTTGGAGTAACTTTGAGCTGTCTGTATATTGAAGCTCAGGGGTGTGTTCCTGTGTTGCTGGAGAATTTGCGTGGTATGTCTTGCTCTGGAACTTGTTGTCCCTTGGGTGGTGCTTGGTTTCAGTGTAGGTATGGAGGCGTTTAATGAGCTCCTATCGATTAATGTTCCCTGGATTCAGGATTTCTCTCATGTTCTCAGGATTTGGACTTAAGTCTCCTGCTTCTGGTTTTCAGTTTTATTTTTACAGTAGCCTCAAGACTTCACCATCTATACAGCACTGATGATAAAACATCTAGTTTAAAGATGAACAGTTTCTCCACATTGAAGGATACCCAGAGAGGTTCACTGAGTTACATGAAGAAGAGGGAGGGGGCAGTTAGATGTGACTGGAATGAAATGAGGTAGGATCAAAAGAGGAGAGAACAAGCTAGTCAGTAGTCACTTCCTTATGTGTACTCCTCAGTCTGGACTGCTCAGAGGTTTTCACAGAGTTATACAGGGAAGAGGAAATGGAGGACGTAGACAGAGGTGGCCAGGAGGATAAAAGAGGGAAATGAAAAGGAGAGAGACAGATCCAGCCAGTAACCAATTCCCTAAGTGATCTCCACCATCTGAAACACACAGAGATTCACAGAGTTAGGTAGAGAAGAGAAGGGGAAGGGAAGAGACAGAGGCCACCTGGTGGAGAAAAAGGAGAGTCCAAAGGACAAGAGAGTGGTCAAGCCAGTAATCTCTCTTAGGTAAAATTGGGTACTGAAGATTGGGTTTTTAAATGTACAAAATTAACAACAAATATCAAAAAGCAAAGATTGAAAATCTAGACTAGAGGTTGGGTTTTCAAAAATACAATATTAAAGAAAAGAAGAAGGAAAAGAAAGGAAAAAAAAGCCACAAGAATTATTAAAAAACAACAATAACCACCACAAAAAGAGTATATAGGGCATTTTCTTTAAAAATAGGGTCTTTTTTTTTTTGGAAAGGTAATAGTAGGTTATAAAAATAAAAATTAAAGGAGAAATAGAGGACTTAAAATTTTAAAAAGGTTTAAAAAAAAGAAGAAAAGGAAAAGGAAAAACAATCACACAACCATATCAACAAAAAAAAAAAAAAGAAGAAGAAGAAGAAGAGGAAGAGGAAAAAGAAAAGCAAAATCAATCACAACGATATCAACAACAACACCAACAAAAAGAATGATCGTAAAAATAGTAAAGATATATCTGGTCCTTTCTCTGGTGTTGTGGGCAGTGTGGGGTCACTTCCAAGGCGGTTTTCTCTGTTTAATTTTTTCTGTTTGCTGGTCTCTTCAGTGTCTGACTTCCACCCTGTCACGGGGGGCGGTGGTGGTGGACATTTTTTTTTTTTTTAAGGCTCACTTGTTTGGTCGCGCTGTTGTGAGGGAGGGATGCTGCAAACAAGTAACTCTGGCATGTGCTTGCAGTGTCTTAGCCCTTCTGGGCCTGCCCCTGCTCGCGGCGCACACCGCTCAGGCTCTACATTGCTCCACCGGGAACTGTCTAAGGCCGGCCCTAGGCTGCATGCACCTCCTCGGTCTAAGCCGCTCAGGCTTGGTGCTCAGGTAGACCAGAGGTGCAGATTCAGTTGGGCCTGCATTTTGTGCCCTTCCTAAGTCCAAGTAGCTGAAGTGTTTGGCGAGCGCAGTTGCTGCGACTTATCGCCTGCTGCTCAGTTGTCTGGGTGTATCACTGGTGTTCCTTCTCTGGCGGCTGTTGACTGTCCATAACCCCCAGAAGTCCTTGTTAACAAAGAAGCTTGCTTACATTTTGGTATGTAATGTCTCTCTTGGGCTGCGATTGCCCCCTTCCAGCCCTTATGGCTCTGACTGCCTTTCACCAGAGGGGGATGGTCTGAAGCCAGCTAGTTCTGTTCCAGCCTTTGTTCTGTGCATGGTACTGGTGGTGTCTTATGCTTGAGCTTCTCACGTGGTAGCTATCCCACAGTCTGGTTTGCTAGCTCAAGTTAGTTCACTCTGGTTATGCATGGGGTGTTCTGGCCTGAATCTTACAAAGCCCTGCAGCCCGTGCCTCCCACGCCCCCCTGCCCAGCTCCCACTTGCTAGTGATAGATGCAGGCATCTGCACTGCTTCTCCACTGGGGGAGTTACTGTTGGGCTCATAATCTGTTGGTTTTAATTATTTATTTATTTTTCCTTCCTGATATGTTGCCCTCTGTGCTTCCAAGGCTCACCACAGACTTGGCAGTGAGACTGTTTCCTCTCTTCTTAAGATTCCCTTCTCGGGACAGAGCTCCCACCCTACCTCCTTTGTCACCTTTTTCGTCTTTTATAATTTTTCCTACCTCTTTTTGAAGACAATGATCTGCTTTTCTGGGTGCCTGATGTCCTCTGCCAGCATTCAGAAGTTATTTTGTGGAATTTACTCAGCATTGAAATGTTCTTTTGATGAGTTTGTGAGGGAGAAAGTGGTCTCCCCATCCTACTCCTCCTCCATCTTAGGACCGCCTGTCTGCCTTTTTAAGAGTGAAACCAATAAAGGGAGAAGTAAGATTAAGATTTGAGAAAATGCAGGTTGCTGAATTCAAATTTGAACTTCTGGACTCTATCATTACTAAAATTGAAACTAAGTTACCCTTTTAAAAGAACTTGAAAATTTGCAATTTCAGTACAGGTTTTTGCCCCCCCCCTTGGCTACAAAGAGTTTTAAATAGTTCAAAAATACTGTTATTAAAGCATCCTTTAAATAGAAACATTCTATTACAAGAAAAAAATCAAACTCTCTTCAATGTGAATTATTTGGGAAGGAGTACCAATCCAGCCATAATGGACTGTAAATTTTCTATGTTATAATAGGTACTAGTGAACTTGGTTTTTCAAGTTGTAGATTACATGTGGTTATTAGTTCAAACACAATACTTCTGAAAATCTAACTGGTTTCAATGAAGATAAATTAATATGAAATAATACGAAACTGAGAAACATTGATGAGTTTCTTCAGTCATAGCACATAAACACTACGTATAAAATACATCAGTGCCAGCTGTATTTAGTATTTTTTGATTTGGGTTTTATATCAGCTTTTCATAGGAATGTTAATGCATTTATGGAGAATGTCCCGCCCATGCAGTTGGAAAACTCAGAGGCATATCTTATAAACCATGTGAATTTGGATCTTATTAGGCTATACAGGATATATTCAGTTGTCTATAAACAGAAGGGAATTTTTTTTTAAGTGTCATAATAAAGATGCATAATGAAAGCAATAAAATACTTTCAAGTTTGATAGTTTGTAATGTAAGGAAATACAAGTGGTAGAATTCTAGAGATGAGACAAAATTTTTATTACATCTTTACATTGAATTCTCTAATTTTCTATAGCATTCTTTAAAATAAGGAACAGTATTAATCATTACTCTGTTAATTTTATTCTATTATTAAAAATACCTTAATGTTTACCTGGATACTAATCCATGGATACATAAAACAGAAAATGAAAATAATAGATATTTATATATTCATGTATGGTCTTATATGATTTTTTAAGACTGAGGAAAAAAAATGTTCTAGACAGTGGAATTTACCAGCATCATCACCATCTTTAAAAAAAATGTCATGAAAATGATTTAAAGAAACAAATGACTCTAGCTCCTTAATAGAGAAAAAAAAAAAGCTACAAAATGTACTGTTACAGAATAAAATTAAGGTAGCCCTGTGTTAGCAAGGTCAGATTTTAATCCAATCCCCAAAAAAGGCAATGCCAAAGAATGCTCAAACTATCCCACAATTGCACTCATTTCACATGCTAGTAAAGTAATGCTCAAAATTCTCCAAGCCAAGCTTCAGCAATACGTGAACCGTGAACTTCCAGATGTTCAAGCTGGTTTTAGAAAAGGCAGAGGAACCAGAGATCAAATTGCCAACATCCACTGGATCATGGAAAAAGCAAGAGAGTTCTAGAAAAACATCTATTTCTACTTTATTGACTATGCCAAAGCCTTTGACTGTGTGGATCACAATAAACTGAAAAATTCTGAAAGAGATGGGAATACCAGACCACCTGACCTGCCTCTTGAGAAACTTGTATACAGGTCAGGAAACAACAGTTAGAACTGGACATGGAACAACAGACTGGTACCAAATAGGAAAANAGCCTTTGACTGTGTGGATCACAATAAACTGGAAAATTCTGAAAGAGATGGGAATACCAGACCACCTGACCTGCCTCTTGAGAAACTTGTATACAGGTCAGGAAACAACAGTTAGAACTGGACATGGAACAACAGACTGGTACCAAATAGGAAAAGGAGTACGTAAAGGCTGTATATTGTCACCGTGCTTATTTAACTTCTATACAGAGTACATCATGAGAAATGCTAGACTGGAAGAAACACAAGCTGGGATCAAGATTGCTGGGAGAAATATCAATAACCTCAGATATACAGATGACACCACCCTTATGGCAGAAAGTGAAGAGGAACTAAAGAGCCTCTTGATGAAAGTGAAAGAAGAGAGTGAAAAAGTTGGCTTAAAGCTCAACATTCAAAAAACGAAGATCATGGCATCCAGTCCCATCACTTCATGGGAAATAGGTGGGGAAACAATGGAAACAATGTCAGACTTTATTTTTTGGGGCTCCAAAATCACTGCAGATGGTGACTGCAGCCACGAAATCAAAAGACACTTACTCCTTGGAAGAAAAGTTATGACCAACNTTAAAGCTCAACATTCAGAAAAGGAAGATCATGGCATCCAGTCCCATAACTTCATGGGAAATAGATGGGGAAACAGTGGAAACAGTGTCAGACTTTATTTTGGGGGGCTCCAATATCACTACAGATGGTGACTACAGCAATGAAATTAAAAGACGCTTACTCCTTGGAAGGAAAGCTATGACCAACTTAGGTAGCATATTGAAAAGCAGAGACAGTACTTTGCCAACAAAAGTCTGTCTAGTCAAGGCTATGGTTTATCCAGTGGTCATGTATCGATGTGAGAGTTGGACTATGAAGAAAGCTGAGCACTGAAGAATTGATGCTTTTTAACTGTGATGTTGGAAAAGACTCTTGAGGGTCCCTTGGACTGCAAGGAGTTCCAACCGATCCATCCTAAAGGAGATCAGTTTTGGGTGTTCATTGGAAGGACTGATGCTCAAGCTGAAACTCCAGTACTTTGGCCACCTCATGCGAAGAGTTGACATTGGAAAAGACCCTGATGATGGGAAGGTTTGGGGGCAGGAGGAGAAGGGGACGACTGAGGATGAGATGGCTGGATGGCATCACTGACTTGACGGATACGAGTCTGAGTAGACTCCAGGAGTTGGTGATGGACAAGGAGGCCTGACATCCTGCAGTTCATGGGGTCACAGAGTCGGACACGACTGAGCTATTGAACTGAATTGAACTGAACAGGGTTTGTTAATGAACTTACAGTTTCATTTCTTTGGCATAAATTCCCAAGATTATAATTTCTGAGTCATATAATAATTGAATGTATAGTTTTATCAGAAATTTTCAATTGTTTTCCAGAATATCTGTATCATTTTTCCTTAGTAGTAGAAATGAATGTATGATCCACCTCGTCCACACCTTCACCAGCATTGGGTATTTCTACTAATTTTTAAAGTCATTTTAGGTATATAATAATGTCTCATTACAGTTTTAACTTGTATTTCTCCCATGGTTTATTATGTTGAATATAGTTTCACATATTTCTTTGTTATCTATGTATAGGTAGCAAAAGGATGAGCTGTAATTCTCATTCTTTTGCCTGAAATTGTCTTGCTTCTCTCTAGTCTACAAAATAACATATTTATTCCTTAGTAAAGCAGTTGAAACTGAAAGTGAAAGTCACTCAGTCGTGTCCGATTGTTTGCAACCCCATGAACTATGGAGTCCATGGAATTCTCCAGTCCAGAATACGGTAGTGGGTAGCCTTTCCCTTCTCCAGGGGATCTTCCTAATCCAGGGATCGAACCCAAATCTCCGCCTTTCAGGCAGATTCTTTGCCATCTGAGCCACAGGAGAAGCCCAGAAAAGTTGAAAGTCTTTACCAAATGATCATTATTTCCAAAAGCCCTGCTCTTTGTGCTCTGTTCTGCAGGTTTCCAGACTCTTTGTAATGTGTTTTAAATATGTGTGTTTTATTTCACTTGTAAATAACATATTTATCTCATACACATACACTCGTGGAGTGCTATACTAATAACACTAAGTGCATTGTAAACGTATAATAATTAGGTATTGTGGCTTCCCTGCTGTTTCAATAGTAATGAATCCACCTGTCAATGCAGGATACATGGGTTCTCTCTGGGTCTTCCTTGAGAAAATCTCTTGGAGAAGGAAATGACAAGCCACTCCAGTTTTCTTGCCTGGGAAATCCCATGGACAGAGGAGCCTGGCGGGCTGCAGTCCATGGGATCATGAGAGTTGGACACAACTTATTGACTAAACAACAACTATGATTATAAATAAAACAATATTTGATTTTCTCCTTTCACCTTACTCATCTTCTAATGAATATCTTGCATCCTCCTGAATTGCTCAGACTTGTATTTGTAGACCGTTGCTTTAGTCATAAGACCATGTGCCTCTCCGTGCTTACATTTTTACTTGTTTATCTCGGTTACCAGCTTGCTCACCTGAACTCCTCCTCAAGGCTCTTTACTTAGGATTATTCCTGCCTTTGTTTTTTACTCCCTCAGAAGAAAAATAACATTTGTCACATTTTTTCTCAGCCTATGATGTCTTATGAGTTTTCTCATAAAACATCATCCACTGAGCACTAGAATTTCAGCATTTTAAAGCTATCTTGTTAAACCTTGAGAACTAAAAAAAAAAAAAGAAAATTGATTCAGATAATCAAAAAAACACTACAGTGTTGAAAATAATATAATGGAATGATATAACAATCAGTCAGCCCCAATTTATCCCTTCCATTATACATAACAAAAGTTTCTATCATAAAAGTATAATAAAAATTTGCTATTATATTAATATTTTCAATGACACAGTTATTAAAACTATTTCAAAATATCCTATAATAAAAATGTACAGTTAGTATGAGAAATATGTACATTTATGATTTTAGATAAAATTTGGGATGGCAACTTTAAACAATAAGAGAGGCTGGGCTCTACATAGGTCTTAAAATGGTTATGCTAATGCTTAAAATTTACTGATCACTTTTTATGTGTCAAGAGTCATACTAACCTTCCACACCTTATTTCATATAAAGTTTCTAACTATTATGTTAGTTGAGTATTGTAAACCTCATTTACTAATGAGAAAACTAGCATTCCTCATCATTTATTGCTTTATTCAAGGCTCTTCAGCAAGTGGCAGTGCCTTGATTTCAGCCAGGTTCTTTGACTGGTTATTTGCTTGCTTGTCAGTATCTTCCTGCTTCATTTGTAACCTCTTTCCCTTACTTCAGTTACTTCATAACTCCACAATAGCTGGTACTCAATAAACGGTGATGGAAATAAACTGGATGTACTTAAACTGATTTATCTTACAGATGAAGATACTGATGTTGAGAGCACTTCAAATCACCCTTCAAAAAATAAAATGATATATAGCTTGTTTTGATAATATTTATTGTGGCCCTACAATATGCCAGGCCCTGTTAAAAAATTTGAATACATTTTAACTCTGACTAAGATCCCAGGCATAATTTTACTCTCATTTGATAAAGGAAAAGGAAGAAAATGAGGCAGCAGGGGCTAAATGACTATCAAGATTTTAGAGCTGGTCTGCTGGATTCCAAAATTCATGCTGCACTTTCAGTTATTATAGTTGACCCAAAGTAAACATCAGAAGAAAGTTTTACATAAGATCACAAGCTTAGTGGCAGCTTTGACCTGCGATAGAAGCTGACAGAAGTGGAAATCCAAGGGTAACAAGAGAAGACACATGTTTCCTCCAGATGGTGGAAAAGAGAACTTCACACTCTATAACTTGATCAGTAAGATTTTTAAAAAGCTAAGGGCGATGTGCACTCAAGGAGGCTGCTGTGCTGTCACCATGCTCTTCCCTTCAGACGCAGTTTAGCTGGAATGGAGAAGGGAAGTGACCCAGAAAGACGTGTTCGACAGCCATTAGAAAGCGAGAGAGAAAGCTGAAATGCAGAAGTTACTTTAATTAATGGAGCTCATCCCTGGCTCTGAGCATCATATAAGGAAACCGAAGAAACTGCAGGAGATTTTGTGCTGAGCCATCGAATCATGTCAGAACCTCCAGGCTCTGAAGAAAGGGTGAGGTGGAAGGGGGAAGCCTCTTTGCCAGAGATATTAATAGATATTGGAAGGTGTCACCATTAACAAAACAAAACATAATGCAAAAATCCCAAACACACTTATATCGTCCTGTTTCTGAAGGATATCACTATAAGCATTTGTCATAGACACCACAAACAGGCTGAGCTATACTCAATTGTTTTCCTCAAATTGGCTTCTTACACCAATGTTTCTCATTTTAGATGAATTTGTAAGGAAAATTCTGAAAGTTTATGTATATTTTTTGTGTGTGTGTGAGACACTATGTAACTTTCCTCAACTTCTCAGGGAAATCTGTGATAGAAACAAAATTAGGAACCTTCATAAAATCTTTTATTTTATGGATGCCATAACTACACAAAGATGGAAAGCCAAGGGAATTTTCTTTTTAAAGTTCAGGGTAAATTACAGACTATTAACTCATAAATCATCATTTAGTCTTGTTTTGTTTTCCATCATAACAAATTGGTCAAGCCAGATCTATTGCCTATTTTAAACATTTCTTATATGTATTCCCTTGACTTTGGCTTACTGGAGAGTCTAACACAGTGGGTAAAAAGCAAAGTGGTTTGACCTTTCCTAATTATTGCCTTTAACCATGTCTAATCCATTTTTCTACTTTCTTTGAACATCCAGAAGTGCCTACAGCTTTTAGATAATTTGTAGTTGTACAAAGGACACATTTATCTCTGGGCCTCCCCTAGCTCAGCTCCTAGCAAATGACTTGAACCCAGGCCTCTGCAGCTGCATGGAGAATGGAGAGTGGGCTTTGTTCACATCTTTTCTCTTTCTTCTCCCCAGTTCTCATTCCCCTTTGTGTGTCACTGTAGGGAGGAGAGAGCTGGAAGGGGAGCCATGTCTCTTTTCCTCCGACTTCCATTGTGGTTCTTAGGAGGCAGTCGCGGCTCTGGGTGAAGACCTCCAAAGACTGGTGCTTGTGAGCTGGTCAGTGAGTCTGTGAAGCCTTCTTCCTGAGCATTCTCTGATGGTACCACTTCTTCAGGCACTGTGGCTTCCCCTATTTGTCAGCTCCTACCTCTGGGACTTTGTTCATGGAGCCCAGAAGACTCATGGTTGCCTCCTTTCTCCAAACTCCATCCAACCCAACACAGTCTTGCTTTTCTAAGTGGAAGGAGTATAGGTTTCTTTCCTGCCATACCTCTTGCTACGGCATCATCTCTTTTTAGTTATCTCCTCCCCCTGTTCAAAAAAGGCCAGAAGACAACCAGTGATTCTGCTGCCTAAGTAAGTGTTCTATAAGGAATTTGGTGTTGTTGCCTAGTCACTAAGCTGTGCCTGACTCTTTGTGACTCCATGGACTGTAGGCATCCAGGCTCCTAGGTCCATAGAATTTTCCAGGTAAGAATACTGGAGTGGGTTGCCATTTCCTCCTCCAGGGGATCTTCCTGACCTAGGGATGGAAACCCTGTCTCCTGCATTGCTGGCAGATACTTCACCACTGAGCCACTGGTTTTATAATTTCTGTGACTGTCCTTGAAATTTTTGCCCTTACTTGAATTTTAAGGTGGGAAAACAAGAAAAAAAAAAAAAAAAAAAAGATCTCACAATCCCCTCTAAGCCAAAGCCTGCAAAAGATGCCTTCCTTCTCTCTCTTACTCTTTCATACACACAGAAATGAGTGGAGAGGGACATGGGGCAGGTAACAGTATGCTAGGATGATATTTCAGCAAGCAGAACTGGACCAGCTACCTCTGTCCTGTCCTGGATGAACTACCTGGTTCCTAAAGTTTTCGGTGTCTCTACAGGAGATTGGGAGCTAGCAGCAGCTTTGTTCTCACCTCTGAGTTTCAGATTTAACATATCATTACCACTTTCTTTCACTGCCACAACCATATTTGAAGTTCTCATCAACATTCATCTACACTTTTGCAGCTCTGCTATCTGCCTGTATTACTAGGTCACTCCCTATTTCAACACAGGGGTTTCTTCAGTGTGGTATATGGTGCTATTATCATTGACTTAATGTCTATCCACGTCTCCACCCTGCATTCAGGGTAAAACCCCAAACTCGTTAGCATGATGTATGATGTCTTTCATAATCTCAATCTCTCTCTGCCTTTCCAATCACATCTCAGACTCCCAGCTGCTTCCTCATGTCTACCTCTATCCTGCTTTCTATTAATAATGAACCACTTTTCATCTTGTGAAGAATCTATTTTTTTTCACCTTTTTAAAAAATTATTTCACAGATTTAGGTACATTACATAGTACAGTGGTGTGTCTATTAGCATGAATATGTGAGTTTTTCCTTGTTGACAATAAAAACCTACTCAAATCTTAATAGGGTATTGTTTCTTTCAACCATACTTTGGAAAATGCTATTTTATTAGCTAGATATAAATCTGTGTATTTATAATATGTTTTTATATTTTACATTAAATTTATTTCTTCCTTATCAGCTCTTGAAGAGTTTGGTAAAAACCCATCTCAACTAAATGCATTTTTTTTCATTTTTCCCTGGGAGCATTTTGCTTAGCACTAATGAGAAATTGAGCTTACAAAGAGGGAGAAATTAAAACCAAATACAGTAGAGCTAGGTAAATGCTTTCAGAGTGATGACACTGAGTTCTAAACTTTTCCACTGATATGTTTCTAAAGCTGAAAGATGCTGTGGAGTTGTATATAGCACCAAACTGAGAATGTTTTAAATAAAAAACATAGTTGATATGGCACTGAATCATTTACCCTGAAGCTTTTCACAGTGTTCTGAACTGAATACTCTTGTCATTTCATGTTAACTTGGACACAAAATCTGTCAATATATCTTAATCCAAACTAAAAGGAAAAAGGACAGGTATTTATAAAGACATGGAATCTTTACGATTCCTGGAGTTTGTGTGAGTTTTTGCTTTTTATTTTTAGTCTGCTGTCTGTATAAAAATCTAAATCTCTTAGGAAATGGAGAAAAATTATTGCTCTTCTGAAACCACTGCGGTCACACAAATAGCATCCAGGGCCAAATTATGAATTTTTGATATGCCCTAAAAACCTGGCCTGGTTTTTAGTCCATTTCAAATTATACTGATCTAATTAGAAAGCTTGACCATAGCTAAGCTCTTTCATATTAAAAGAGTGCCCTTATTGTTATTTTTTTTACTAGTTCCCTCTTAGAAAGTAGCTCTTCCACAGTTTAGCTCAACTTACTTTTTGAACAAAACAAATCAACATGAGTTAATTGATTTATTTTTATTTTTTAATCAGTTGATCTATTGTGTTGTAGGGTAAGGTAAAGTATATTAGACAGTATATTAGACTTAATATATATATTAAGTACAAAACCCCACTTTTGCTCTCACTTGTTAAATAACCTTTATTTCAATTCTGTGCCTCATCTCCTTTATACATAAAATAGTGTGGACTAAATTTCTAAGATATTTTCACCTATTTATCCATCATTCCAAACCTTCCTCTCAGTCTCAGGCTACATTTCATGATTTCTCTTCTCTCTTACAGTAAGCCCCAAGCCCCAGAGAATGTGTGGGCTTTTTAACCTTTTCTATCTCTTTCTTTCTTTTCTTTCTTCCTTCCTTCCTTTCTTTTTGAAGTTCCCTGATATTTTCTGCTTATCAAGATCTTTCTTAGAAAAAGACATATACCCCGTTTCCCAGCTTCAAATTTGCACCCAAGCATAGATGCACAGGCCACTGTGTCCCCCCTTAAGGATGACAGAGAATAGAAAATCTTTCTCAGTGCCCTGAGAGAGTCATTGATTCCTTTTTCACATTCTGAAAAACATCTGGTTACTAACAAGACTTATTTGGGTGGTTCAGTTCAGTTCAGTCACTCAGTCGTGTCCAACTCTTTGCGATCTCATGAATCGCAGCATGCCAGGCCTCCCTGTTTATCACCAACTCCCAGACTTCACTCAGACTCACGCCCATCGAGTCAGTGATGCCATCCAGCCATCTCATCCTCTGTCGTCCCCTTCTCCTCCTACCCCCAATCCCTCCCAGCATCAGAGTCTTTTCCAATGAGTCAATTCTTCTCATGAGGTGGCCAAAGTACTGGAGTTTCAGCTTTAGCATCATTCCTTTCAAAGAAATCCCAGGGCTGATCTCCTTCCGAATGGACTGGTTGGATCTCCTTGCATTCCAAGGGATTCTCAAGAGTCTTCTCAAACACCACATTTCAAAAGCATCTATTCTTCGGTGCTCAACCTTCTTCACAGTCCAACTCTCACATCCGTACATGACCACAGGAAAAACCATAGCCTTGACTAGATGGACCTTAGTCAGCAAAGTAATGTCTCTGCCTTTGAATATGCTATCTAGGTTGGTCATAACTTTTCTTCCAAGGAGTAAACGTCTTTTAATTTCATGGCTGCAGTCACCATCTGAGGTGATTTTGGAGCCCCCCCAAAATAAAGTCTGACACTGTTTCCACTGTTTCCCCATCTATTTCTCATGAAGTGATGGGACTGGATGCCATGATCTTCATTTTCTGAATGTTGAGCTTTAAGCCAACTTTTTCACTCTCCTCTTTCACTTTCATCAAGAGGCTCTTTAGTTCCTCTTCACTTTCTGCCATAAGGGTGGTGTCATCTGCATATCTGAGATTATTGATATTTCTCCCAGCAATTTTGATTCCAGCTTGTGTTTCTTCCAGTCCAGCATTTCTCATGATGTATTCTGCATAGAAGTTAAATAAGCAGGGTGACAATATACAGCCTTGACGTACTCCTTTTCCTATTTGGAACCAGTCTGTTGTACCACGTCCAGTTCTAACTATTGCTTCCTGACCTGCATACAGATTTCTCAAGAGGCAGGTCAGGTGGTCTGGTATTCCCATCTCTTTCAGAATTTTCCACAGTGTATTGTGATCCACACAGTCAAAGGCTTTGGAATAGTCAATAAAGCAGAAGTAGATTTTTTTTTGGAACTCTCTTGCTTTTTCCATGATCCAGCGGATGTTGGCAATGTGCTCTCTGGTTCCTCTGCCTTTTCTAAAACAAGCTTGAGCATCAGGGAGTTCACGGTTCACGTATTGCTGAAGCCTGGCTTGGAGAATTTTGAGCATTATTTGGGTGGTAGGGAATAACTATCAGTATTTCAGAAATTTTGAGTCAGTACTGACAAATGCACATGAGGATGTCAAGTGTAAGTTAAAATTTCAGTTGAGTTTAAGGTTTAAGCAATGTCACAAATAGAAAGGTTTGGAGAAGTATGAAGCTATTGTCCAGACAAAAATCATATTTGTACAATCACCTTAATTTCTTTGATGTAAGTCTGTTAATTGCATTATTTGTACATTTTCATTCTTTTAAACAACAACAAAAAAACTATACAGTACCAAAAGAAAAGTTCCCACACAGGTTTTCTTTTATTTTTTAAAAATATTTAGACAGACTCAGCCACTTATGGGCTGAGTGATTTGGGCAAGCAATTTAATATCTCTGAATAATCCATTTGTAAAATCAGGGTTGCTAATGTTACTTCAGGGCAAATAGGGGAAAAGGAAGAAGCAGTGACAGAGTTCCTTTTCTTGGGCTTTAAAATCACTGCAGATGGTGACTGCAGCCATGAAATACGATGCTTGCTTCTTGGCAGGAAAGTTATGACAAACCTAAACAGTGTTTCAAAAAAGCAGAGATATTACTCTGCCAACCAAGGTCTGCATAGTCAAGGCTATGGTCTTCCCAGTGGTCATGTACAGTTTGTGAGAGCTGGACCATAAAGAAGGCAGAGCAGCAAAGAATTGATGCATTCAAACTCTGGTGTTGCAGAAGACTCCTGAGAGTCCTTGGGTAAGTGAGGAGATCAAATTAGTTGATCTTAAAGGGATTCAACCTGAATGCTCATTGGAAGGACTGATGCTGAAGCTGAAACTCCAGTATTTTGGTCACCTGATGTGAACAGCTGACTCACTGGAAAAGCCCCTGATGCCAGGAAAGATTGAGGGCTGGAAGAGAAGAAGGCATCAGAGGATGGGATGGCTGGATGGCATCACTGATGCAATGGGTGTGAACTTGGGCAAACTCTGGGAGATGGTGAGGGGCAGGGAGGTCTGTCGTGCTATAGTCCATGGGGTCACAAAGAGTTGGACACTACTGGGCAACTTAACAACAACAATGTTTGTGTGGTATGTGTAAGAATTAAAGCTGAGTAAAGTGGCTATCATTGTACTAAGAATAATAGAAGGCATTCAGTTGGCATTTGCTAAGCAAGTTTGACATTAAAAATAATATTATCTATTATTTTTGGAGTGCCTGATATGAGCCAGGCACTGTGGCATACTGGCTTACTTGAATCATATTCTCTTGGCAAAGTTTTTTAATATAGCAACATAGCTAACTTCTTGGAGAAGGGACTGGCAACCCACTCCAGTATTCTTGCCTGGAGAATTCCCATGGGCAGAGGTGCCTGGCAGGCTACAGTCCACTGGGTCACAGATAGTTAACTTCTAAATGATAAGTTAACGTACTTTTCAGAATATGGAATAATATTCCTGTCAGAGGGAATAACAGTTACAAAGACCCTGATACTAGAGTGTCTTTGGGCATAGGTATAGAAAGAAGGCCAGCCAGTATGAACACAAAATATAAGGTAAAAATAAGAGTGGTAGATATTTATATGGATGGAAACATTTCAGTAGATTAGCTACAAATTTTAAATCTAACCGATATGGAGGAAAAAAGATAAAGTATATTTGCTTTCAATGAGAATAATGAGTTGGGAATATATCAATAAATCTAATTATTTAAATCATATTCGCTTTACTTGAGAGACAATATTGTGGTTCTTCATGTATTTTAAAAGTAAAAATACTTATATAATATCAAAATTGACAAAAATAATATGAATCATTCTTTAAAATTTCATAGTCCTTTTCGGGTAGTTGGAGGACGGCCATTTAAAAGCACATCATTACCTTTGGCATCTCTAAATAAGATTCATCTTTGCAGTTTTTAGGGCAGTCTTGGTACCTCTGGATTCATAGAAAGTTCAGCTACCAACTGAGCTTCATAATCCTACACTAACAACTGGTTTTCAGTCTTTCATTCACTTAAATATTTGTTGAGTGAGTGAGTGAGTGATTGAAAGTCACTCAGTCATGTCTGGCTGTTTGTGACCCCATGGACTATAGCCCACCAGGCTCTCCTCTGTCCATGGGATTCTCCAGGCAAGAATACTGGAGTAGGTTGCCATTCCTTTCTCCAGGGGATCTTCCCAAATCAGGGATCGAGCCCAGTTCGTCTGTTTTATCTTCTTTCAGTTTTGCTAAATATTTGCGGAGCCTCTACCATATGTCAGGCATTGTTTCATGCTTCATTCTTCACAGATAAGGTGAATCATTTTTTTTCAGATACAGAGCTCTTAATGAATATCTTTCTGTTCCTTGAATGAAAAAAATGTAGCACACCAGCGCCAACAACAAAGCTTTGGGTCTAGAATGTTCCTCCACTCCTCTGTAACCATCTTCCTTTTGGCTAGTTCTTAGTTTAAGTGACACTTTTTTGAGAAGCCCTCTTTGATTATCCTCAGTCTTGTATGTTTCTTTTGTTGCATACATGCGTCAATCAGATTTCTATCCTTCAGAACAAAAAAGCAAACTTCTTTACCCAATTTGTTATTATTGATTAATTAGTGTGATATTAACATGATTACTTTTGGCCACCTGATGTAAAGAGCCAGCTCATCGGAAAAGACCCTGATGCTGGGAAAGATTGAAGGCAGGAGGAGAAGGTGATGACAGAGGATGAGATGGTTGGATGGCATCGCCAACTCGATGGACATGAGTTTGAGTAAGCTCTGGGAGCTGGCGATGAACAGGGAATCTGGTGTGGTGCAGTCCATGTAGTCACAAAGAGCTGGACACGATTGAGTGACTGAACTGGAACTGGATATAAATTATGTTAGAAAAGAGCAAATTTGAGGGATTTTTTTAGTTTGAATTCAAAATCGTTCATAAAATACTGGAGACAACTCACAATATTAGCAACATGTTTGGCCCAGGAACTGCTAACAAGCGGACAGTGCAGAGGTGGTTCAAGAAGTTTTGTGAAGACTAGAGCCTTGAAGATGAAGAGTGCAGTGGTTGGTCATCAGAAGTTGGCAAGGACCAACTGAGAGGTTCATTGAAGCTGATCCTCTCACAACTACATGAAAAGTTGCCAAAAAAAAAAAAAACCAAACTCACTGTCAACCATTCTATTCTCATTCAGCGTATGAAACAAATTGGAAAGTTGAAAAAGCCTATAAGTGAGTGCCTCATGAGCTGGCTGCTATTCAATGAAATTGTCATTTTGAAGTGTCATGATCTCTTATTGTATGCAGCAACAGTGTGCCATTTCTTGATTGGATTGTGACATGCCAGGAAAAGTGGATTTTATCTAACAACCAGCAACTAACAGCTCAGTTGTTGGACCAAGAAGAAGCTCCAAAGCCCTTCCCAAAGCCAAACTTGCACTCAAAAAGCTCACGGTCACTATTTGATGGTCTGCTGCCCAATGGATCTGAATTGGGCTTTCTGAATAGCTTTTTGAATCCTGGCAAAACCATTACATCTGAGAAGTATGCTCAGCAAATTGATGAAAAGCATCAAAAACTGCAATGACTGCAGTTGGCACTGGTCAACTGAAAGGGCCCAATTGTACTCCACCACAATGACCAACCACATGTTACACAACCAACACTTCAAAAGTTGAACAAATTTGGCTATGAAGTTTTGTCTCATCCACTATATTCACCTAATCTCTCACCAACCATTTCTTCAAGCATCTTTCAACAACTTTCTGCAGGAAAATCACTTGCACAACCAGCATGAGGCAGAAAATGCTTTCTAAGAGTTCACTGAATCTTGAAGCACAGATTTTTATGCTACATGAATAAACAAACTTACTTCTTGTTGGCAAAAATGTGCCAAGAGTCAATGAGAGACAGCCTACATTAAATCANCTTTCTGCAGGAAAATCACTTGCACAACCAGCATGAGGCAGAAAATGCTTTCTAAGAGTTCACTGAATCTTGAAGCACAGATTTTTATGCTACATGAATAAACAAACTTACTTCTTGTTGGCAAAAATGTGCCAAGAGTCAATGAGAGACAGCCTACATTAAATCAACTTCCTTCTATGGAGGACAACTACAGTTAGGATGGTAGTTGAGCTTACCCTGAGCTATATAAAATGAACAGCAGAATTATTTCCATACTATCCTGAAACATGAAGTGCCTTTAAAATATGCTTCTTTAAAATGTAGGATTGGTAATCAGATGTTTACCTGAAATATTTTTGTTTCCTTTTACATGAAACATTTCCATATGCCTATGGTAGTAAACATCTACATAAATATTAATGCAAAGTTTACAATAATATCTGGTCAAATGAAACCTGATTCTCTAATTGGATTCTTAGTCTTCAGCAGTACTGCTGGAATATTAAATTTTGGTGAAACCTTTTTAGAAAAAGTATTCATTTTTTAACTCCAAAATATAATTTATTAATTCTTTGCTTCTTTTCCTGCATCATGAACCATTTTTTAGCTAAAGAAATTAATGAAATCAGAAATGCTACTTTCACTTTGGTATGGTTCATTTAATAGACTTGAATCACCAAACAGCTACTGACAGTCACTAGGTAAGAGAACTGGAATTAAGATTTAAATATTGATCAAGGAGACATCAATGCCTTTATGACACAGTGTAATGTAGTGATGAAGACTTTCCAGGGAAGGCTCAGGAGTCAGATAAGTCTGGGTTCAAGTCCTCCCTTGTTACCTCTCAGTTTGTGATGCAGACAAGTTCCTTAACTTTTCGGAGCTTTTATTTTATGGATATAATAGCATTATCTATCTCAAAGGATTACCTGAGAAGGATTGAGAGGGAGTGAAAATTTATTAGAGCCAGGTCTAACACTCAATCAATATTCAATAACTCTTAGCTGTTATTAAGGGAACATTTCATGCAAAGATGTGGTCGATAAAGGACAGAAATGGTATGGACCTAACAGAAGCAGAAGATATTAAGAAGAGGTGGCAAGAAT
>SJYA01007450.1:13812-24792 GCA_006410615.1 Neotragus moschatus
ACACACACCCACACACAGACCCCTTCCACAAAGAGAGACACATCCACACACAGACACACACCCACAGAGACCTCTTCCACAAAGAGACACACATCCAAACATAGACGCACACCCACACACAGATCCCTTCCACAGAGAGAGACACACCCACACACAGACACACACCCACACAGAGACCTCTTCCACAGAGAAACACACACCCACACACAGACGCACACCAACACACAGACCCCTTTCACAAAGAGAGACACACACCCACACAGAGACCCCTTTCACAAAGAGAGACACACACCCACACACAGACCCCTTTCACAAAGAGACCCACTTCCACACAAAGAGATACAACCACACAGATCCCCTTCCACAAAGAGACACACATTCACACACAGACAACTTCCACAAAGAGACACACACCCACACAGACACGCCCCTCCAGAGAGGTAGCCACACCCACAGACCCCCCCCAAAGACACATCCCTTCCCACACACAGACACCCACACGCAGATCCTTTCCACAGATAGACACACACTTACACACAGACACCTTCCGCAAAAGGAGACACACTCACACACAGACCCACTCTCCTCATACACAGAGACTCCTGCCCCCCCTGCAAGAGATACACATCGCCACACAGAAATACACACAGAGACCCACATACACACGCTCACAGGTTGGGCGCCCACGCTCCCTGCTCTTGGAGCCCTGCCCACTTACTAGTAGGGAAACACAATTCTACAAAAAGCTCCGCGACTCCCACCTTCATCAGCGCTGTTAGGAGTAAGGCAGTACCAAACACCCCCAGCCCAGCACCCCGAGCACAGCCACGGGAAGAGACGGGCTGACTGTCTCTCCAGCGGGGTGAGGCACGCACAGGGCACCTCCCCGGGTCTGCCGGCCGCACCAGGAGGGAACCAAGGGCCACGTGCCATTGCCACAGTCGTGTCGAGGACCCTGCAGGGAACCACTCCTCCCAGTCTGCTCCTGCAGGGCCACACCCCTCCCCTCCTGCTTGGAGCCCTTCCTGGGCACCAAGCTGGGTTGCGCTGGCTTGAGGAGTCCTGGGGGCCAGCCCTGTGGTTCTGAGCATCACCAGGAACCCGGATCTGCCCAGCAGGAGAGACCCTCAGAAGTCTGCCAACACATCACCTCAGGGCCATGACGCACCAGCAGACGTCCACCCCGCACGCTCAGCACTGCTCTGGAGGCATGCCTTCTTCCGAGCACTCACCGTTACTTAAAGGACCCTTCTCAGGACTCTGAATTCTTATTTTTGAATTAAAAACAGAAAAAGTTTAAAAAAAAAAAAAGGAAAAGTAAACATTAAAAAAGTACTCACCGGAATGAAACGGAAACTGTTGTTTGGCTTCTCCTGTGTGAGCATCCCAGATTATTGTTGTCTGTGCTCCGCAAAAAAAAAAAAAAAAAAAAAAGAAAGAAAAAAAATGTAGTGACTGGTTCCTCCCGCAAAGTTTTCTCCAGAAAAATTTGTCACACACGAGAACAAAGAGAGACCTTCTTTCTTCTAAACTAGCACTGCTCAACTTAAAATTTTCTAGTAAGCACAGTAAAAAATTAAAAAACAATAAAACTTATTTTCACAATATATAGTTTATTTCACTCCAGTACAGTGAAAAGGTCGTCACTTCAACGTGAATCAATACGTTCGCATCACGTGGCCTGCGTCTTTTTCGCCCATTCTTTGGAATCCAGGGTGTGTCTTACACACTTAAGTCACCCAGACACCACACTTATGAACTCAGCCACGCCTGTCTGGTTATTATACTCCTCTGGACAACAGCAGCAGTAAGTGATATGCAGGAAACTACCAATTTTGGTGGGAGTCCCATCTTTATCCTCAAACTTGAAAACCTATCTTAAAAAAAAAAAACTTTTCTTTTTAAATGAAGAGATTTTTGGTTGCACAGGACGTGAAATCCCAGCCATGTATCGAACCTATGAACCTCTGCACTAGAAAGCACAGTCTTAACCACTGGACCCAGCAGGGAAGTCCCAAACTTGAAAAACTATTAACAAACAAACAAACAGTGCCTATCTAAAACTCCGTTTTGGAGCAATTTTCCAAGTGAAAAGCTGCAGAAATGGTTATTTCTGAAAATTCCCCTGACTGTCACTCTGTGAAGTAGGGACATTACACAGGCTAGAGAAACTGGGTTCCACTGGGGTCTGGCACTGATGGATTGCTGTACATATTAAGGAGAAAAAAAAAAAAAGATCTCCACCCCAGAAGACAAAGGAAGTCACGAATGCTTCTGAACACATTATAGTGTTGGGGAGACACTTGGGGAAGAAGCCAGAGGCAGCTCGATGCAAAACATTTGGAATTAATTCTCAACTGGAATTTCCAGCTAAATTGGAAACTTGACGCCTCCCTGTCAATGACATTTTAACAAAGATCTCCCTTTAGGAAAAACTGTTTCCACTTTTTATCTACAGCGTTAATGTTCCTGGTGAAATACTGAGAGCACTGAGTGTGTTTGAAAAACTTCAGGCCAGCTCCAGCGCTAAGTCGCTTCAGTCTCGTCTGACTCTCTGTGACCCCACGGACTGTAAGTCCACCAGGCTCCTCTGTCCATGGGATTCTCCAGGCAAGAACACTGGAGTGGGTTGCCATGCCTTCCTGCAGGGGATCTTCCCGATCCAGGGATTGAATCCACATCTCTTATAAGTCTCCTGCATTGGCAGACGGGTTCTTAACCACTCGCGCCACCTGGGAAGCTCTAGACCAATTAACATTTTTATCCCCCGCTTCACTGTGTGGTTTATGGGATTTTAGTTCCCTGACTGGGTACTGAACCTGGGCCCTGAGCAGTAAAAGTGCCAAGTCCTAACCACTGGACTGCCAGGGAAGTCCCAGCGATCTTTTGTTTGACGATCAGTCCCGAGTGTTCACTGCAAGGACTGATGTTGAGGCTGAGACTCCAATCCTTTGGCACCTGATGTGAAGAGCTGACTCATTTGAAAAGACCCTGATGCTGGGAAAGATTGAAGGTGGGAGAAGGGGATGGTAGAGGATGAGCTTGCTGGATGGCATCACCGACTCAATGGACATGAGTTTGAATAAACTCTGGGAGTTGGTGATGGACAGGGAGGCCCGGCATGCTGCAGTCCACGGGGTCGCAAAGAGTCAGACAAGACTGAACTGAACTGAACTCTTTTTACCTAACTGAGCCAGTCACAAGTCTGGCATGGCAGAGAATATATAGCACCTTCACAATTCTGACACAACTTCACATACTACATCAGTTGTTGTAACAACTTATTATCAGTTCAGTTCAGTCGCTCAGTCGTGCCTGACTAACTTGCAACCCCATGGACCTCACAACTTACTCTGTGTTACGTTAAACACACACTGGGCAAAAGTAAACATGGCTTACCCAAAAGCTTTTATGGATCAGAAATATAGGTTAGCCACTCTGGGTTAAACACATACCGAGGGCCAAAGCCAGTATCCCTAACTTAAATTTCCTCCCTGAGAATGTATCATTTTCAAGAACACTCTTATTATTATTCCTGCCATAGTTGATTCAGCACGGTAGACAGTCTCTCCCTCAGAGGCTTCTAGAATTCCACAAGATCAAAACCACAGAAGCTCACAAAACCTCCAAACAAGGCCCCTTTGATTTCTTAAGGGGGAGACAGAATTTCCACAATTCAAAGAAACCATCATGTTTCTCGAGAGATTAAACATAGATGGGAGAAAGCAATGCACCTCACGCAAACACTCACTTTGTCTACGCCAGCACTCAGAATGTAATTGCCCTTCTTGTTCCACTTCAAGGCGAAGATCGGGCCTTTATGTTGGCCTAAGGTGCTGGCCAGGTTACCTGGTACGTTATAAACAGAGAAACAGATTTCTGAGACACGCTCGGTCTGTACCCCGGATGATGACAACTGAAAGCACCCCCTCCTCCAACCCCAACGCGAGGGAGGCGGGGCCAGAAGGACTTACCGTCCTCTGTCCATATTCTTGCAAAACCATCATAGGAACCCGTAGCCAGCAGTGTCCCGTCACTCTGTGGGCCAGAAACACACACCAACACAAACTAGTTATTAGAGCCTGCACGCGGGACCTTCCTTCCCCGAGCAGGGATCGGTCGAACTCACGGCCCCTGTAATAGGTGCACACTCCTGACCTCTGGGCCACCAGGGAAGTCTCAGGCTTCCCTCCCCCTAAATCATCATCAGGCCAGAGGACGAGGAAAACACAACACACCCCGTCACCACTGACAACATCAACAAAAGACACCAAACGAAGAGCTACTGTGTGGCTTTCGGAGACCTTGGCGAGCTTCGCAAAATAGCTACAGATACTTCGATGAGAGAAGCGTTTGTGATGAAATGACAGGATGTACAGGAACGTGATAAACTGTTGGTGGGAATGCAAACTAGGACAGCCACTATGGAGAACAGTGTGGAGATTCCTTAAAGAAACTGGAAACAGAGCTGCCATACAACCCAGCAATCCCACTGCTGGGCACACACACCGAGGAAACCAGAATTGAAAGAGATACATGTCCCCCAATGTTCATCGCAGCACTGTTTACAGTAGCCAGGACATGGAAGCAACCTAGACGTCCATCAGCAGATGAATGGACAAGAAAGCAGTGGTACATATACACAATGGAATATTAGTCAGCCATTAAAAAGAATGCATTTGAATCAGTTCTAATGAAGTGGATGAAACTGGAGCCGATTATACAGAGTGAAGCAAGTCAGAAAGAAAAACACCAATACAGTATACTAACGCATATATATGGGATTTAGAAAGACAGTAACAATAACCCTGTATGCGAGACAGCAAAAGAGACACAGAGGTATAGAACAGTCTTTTGGACTCTATGGAAGAGGGAGAGGGTGGGATGATCTGAGAGACTAGCATCGAAACATGTATATTATCATATGTGAAACAGATCGCCAGTCCAGGTTTGATGCATGAGACAGGGTGCTCGGGGCTGGTGCGCTGGGATGACCCAGAGGGATGGGACGGGGAGGGAAGTGGGAGGGGGGTTCAGGAATGGGAACACATGTACACCCATGGAGGATTCCTGTCAAGTATGTCAAAAACCACTACAGCATTGTAAAGTAATTAGCCTCCAATTAAAATAAATTAATAAAATCGAAAACAGAAGAAAATAGATAAACTGTATAGTCAACAACAACAACAAAAAGAACGTGATAAAGAGAAAGTGAAAAGACGCTGAGAACTATGAGTGTGCCCTGGCACAGATGCTGGGGGTCGGGTGGGAAGTCAGCATTCCTGGGCTTACCTCACAGGGTACCCCCACAAAACAGGCTCCCCAATAAAGCTGCCAGACTCTTCCTGCTGACGTGCAGCTTACTGAACACCATCCGGCTGGTGGTTGGCCCAGACCCCGGGATGGGCTGACCCACAATCCCGTCCCCATCCTGGGGTGTGCCCCAGCTCCATCCAACGCCACAAGCCCTCGCCGAGGCCGTGGGGACCGCACAGGTGTCCCTGACGGCGTCCAGGAGGGAGGCAGCTTACGTTCCAGTCCAGCGAGGTGACATCTTTGTTACTGGGGACGTCGTGGCCCCCCTCCCGGATACAGTGCCTCAGCACCAGCTGCGTGGAGCCCCCGTTGCTGTTTTCATTCAGGTTCCATATCCTGGCGGTCGAGTCTCCGGACCTGCGCAAGGAACACAGCTGGGCCGCAAGCTCCCGGGCCCAGAGCAAGTGACACCCACCGCCACCTGTCGCCTGGCTGGGTCTCCATCTTTTTAATCTCACTCGAAAAAACAAAAAATCACCGTGGCTTTCTCTTTCCATTCTTAGGTGCCCTTAATCACTTTAAATGTCTGCACACAGCTTTCCACACAGTTGAGAAAACAGCTGAATAAGCACTGTGGCACAGGCTTAGACCCCCCAAGGGTTCCCCCTGGCTCAAAGCCCTGCTCTGTACACTGAGAAGATTACAAACACGATGTAGGAAGGGAATGTCTGTCCTAGGAGGAAGGACGCGGACACCTGGGCCCCGGGCACCCCCCAACCTAACCCTGGAGGACTCGGACACCTGGATCCTGGTGACCCCCAGCCTGACACTGGTGGATCGGATATCCTGACCCTGGGCACCCCCCAAGCTGACCCTGGAGGACTTGGACACCTGGATCCTGGTGACCCCCAGCCTGACACTGGTGGATCGGATATCCTGACCCTGGGCACCCCCCAAGCTGACCCTGGAGGACTTGGACACCTGGATCCTGGTGACCCCCAGCCTGACACTGGTGGATCGGATATCCTGACCCTGGGCACCCCCCAAGCTGACCCTGGAGGACTTGGACACCTGGATCCTGGTGACCCCCAGCCTGACACTGGTGGATCGGATATCCTGACCCTGGGCACCCCCCAAGCTGACCCTGGAGGACTTGGACACCTGGATCCTGGTGACCCCCAGCCTGACACTGGTGGATCGGATATCCTGACCCTGGGCACCCCCCAAGCTGACCCTGGAGGACTTGGACACCTGGATCCTGGTGACCCCCAGCCTGACACTGGTGGATCGGATATCCTGACCCTGGGCACCCCCCAAGCTGACCCTGGAGGACTTGGACACCTGGATCCTGGTGACCCCCAGCCTGACACTGGTGGATCGGATATCCTGACCCTGGGCACCCCCCAAGCTGACCCTGGAGGACTTGGACACCTGGATCCTGGTGACCCCCAGCCTGACACTGGTGGATCGGATATCCTGACCCTGGGCACCCCCCAAGCTGACCCTGGAGGACTTGGACACCTGGATCCTGGTGACCCCCAGCCTGACACTGGTGGATCGGATATCCTGACCCTGGGCACCCCCCAAGCTGACCCTGGAGGACTTGGACACCTGGATCCTGGTGACCCCCAGCCTGACACTGGTGGATCGGATATCCTGACCCTGGGCACCCCCCAAGCTGACCCTGGAGGACTTGGACACCTGGACCCTGGGCACCCCCGGCCTGATCTTGGAGGACTGGGACACCTGGGCCCCGGGAAAACCACCAACCTGACCCTGCAGGACTTGGACACCTGGGCCCTGGGCACCCCCAGCCTGACTCTGAAGGACTCGGACACCTGGGCCCCGGGCACCCCCAGCCTGACACTGGACGACTGAGACACCTGGACACTGGGCACCCCCGGCCTGATCTTGGAGGACTCGGGCACCTGGGTCCTGGGAAAACCCCCAACCTGACCCTGGAGCACTTGGACACCTGGACCCCAGAAAACAACCCCCAACCTGACCCTGGAGGACTCGGGACACCTGGGCCCCAGGAACCTCCCCAACCTGACCCTGGAGGACTCGGACACCTGGACCCCAGAAAAACCCCCCAACCTGACCCTGGAGGATTTGGACACCTGGAACCTGGGCACCTCCCCAACCTGACCCTGGAGGACTCGGACACCTGGAATCTGGGCACCTCCCCAACCTGACCCTGGAGGACTCGGACACCTGGAATCTGGGCACCTCCCCAACCTGACCCTGGAGGACTGGGACACCTGGAATCTGGGCACCTCCCCAACCTGACCCTGGAGGACTGGGACACCTGGGCCCCGGGCACCTCCCCAACCTGACCCTGGAGGACTGGGACACCTGGACCCCGGGCACCCCCCAACCTAACTCTGGACGACTCAGACACCTGGACACTGGGCACTCCCAGCCTGATCTTGGAAGACTTGGACACCTGGGCCCCAGGCACCCCCCAACCTGACTCTGAAGGACTGGGACACCTGGAACCTGGGGCACCCTTGACCTGACCCAGGAGGTCTCGGACACTTGGACCCCAGGCACCCCCAGCCTGAGCCTGGAGGACTCGGATATCTGAACCCCGGCACCCCCAGCCTGAGCCTGGAGGACTCGGATATCTGAACCCCGGCACCCCCAGCCTGAGCCCTTACCCTGAAGCCAAGAGGTCACTGACAGGGTTCCAGGCACAAATGAACACCTCAGACTCGTGGCCCCGAAGGACGGTGGCTTTGCTGGGCGGGATCTCCACATCTCCGTCTATCTCCATTGGCTTCGAATGGTTATCTGTCGCGGGAACAGGGCAGGACACGTGTCACGGAAGAAACCCATCCATCCTCAGGGCATGTAAGCCTTACAGACAACTTCCTCTGCCGCACTGCCAGGCCACTTGTGACGACTGTAACCAGGTCATGGCGTCTGTGAAGCCACACCTCCTCATAGTCTCCAAATCTGACAGGGGAATTAAAAACTGGTGTTTACTCTTTGTAACCAGGGCCAGGCTCATAGGTAAGAACAATGGGAATCAGACTGGACACAAACAACAGATAGCTGTTTCTTGAGCAGCATTTGAAGGTTCCTTCTCTCTCTTTTATTTCTGCGGTAAAAAGGAGCATATTTTGTTACATTTTCCTAAGGAGTCAATGAGGAGACTCGGACGCAGAGGATGAGACGGTTGGATGGCAGCGCTGACTCAATGGACATGAGTCTGAGCAAACTCTGGGAGATGGTGATGGACAGGGAAGACCGGCGTGCTACAGCCCATGGGATCTCAAAGAGTCAGATACCACCGAATGAACAACAGAAACACAAGCGAAATTAGGAGCCTTTGAATCCCAAAGGCCAGCTCACTCTGTTATATGCCTAGAACTTAAGTAGGGTGGTTGCTGTTTCGTCGCTAAGTCACGTCCGCCTCTTTGGGACCCGGCCTCTCTGTCCACGGGGATTCTCCAGGCAAAAATACTGGAGTGGGTTGCCGTTCTCTCCTCCAGGGGATCTTCCCGACCCAGGGACGGAACCCGCATCTCTTAATGCCTTCTGCACCGGCAGGAAAGATCTTTACCGGTGAACAACTTAGCAACTGAACAGGTCACTTGCAGACACTGCTGCTAGAATGCAAGTTACATTCAAATGACAGTGGGAATAATGAGGGTACACATAAAGTTTTCTCAGCAAAAGATCCTTCTGTTGACGGGACAAGTGATTTTATAAGACACCTTTCTGAGGTGTTACCTCCGAACCTACGAAGCTCCCACATGGACACGACATCCTTCTTCCAGAAGGCTCACCAGCCACAACCCCTCAGCCTGCAAACAACCTCATGGTCTTGGGACCCAAATGCTATTTTCTTCCTGGAGCCAAGTGTGTTCCGGGCTTTTGGAGCCATGCAGACACACCCCAGATGATTCAACGGGGACTCCAGGCTGTGAAAGGGTGGTGGCAACAAGTCACGGTCAATGCCACACAGCAGTAGTGTTAAGTCACTCAGTCATGCCCGACTCCTTGCGACCCCATGGACTATACCCCGCCAGGCTCCTCTGTCCATGGGATTTCCCCAGGCAGGAATACTGGAGTGGGTTGCCATTTCCTCCTCCAGGGGATCTTCCCGACCCAGGGATTGAACCTGGGTCTCCTGCACTGTGGATCCATTTTCTTCCCCTCCTATGAGGCACAAGAAAGAAGGTTCTTGAAGGTCAGAATGGAGTCTAACCTCAGACGCTATAAGTCTGGCTGAAGCTCCCTTTTAACAAGAGCAGGTGGGACAGAGGAGAAGTTGGAAAACTGGACACTGCGTGTGTGTGTGTGTGTGTGTGTCTATGTGTGTGTGTGTCTGGGTGTGTGTGTCTGTCTGTGTGTAGTGGGGGAGGTTGGTGGCCAGCCCTCAGGTGGAAAGTAACCCCACGGCAGAGGCCCCCTCCAACGAAGGAGGAGCTGGGCGCTTCCAGCACACCTTGAGGTGTGCACCTGTCTCCATGTGGCTACGCTCCCTTGGCATCCTACATTTAAAGACGCAGTGGAGTTTAAAAGCTTGCAGGATTTCTGTCACAGTCGTAGGTAACGCAGATTTCTCAAGCCTCACCAATTACGCTTCCTTTCTGGGGTGGAAGGTGAAGAAAACAGGGACATTCACCTGCTGGGCTGTAGCTGAAGCAAACGAGGACGTTCACCTTCTTCCTGGTTTACTCTTAGCACCCTGACGGAGAGACCCCCACGGGACTGGGCAAGCCCATGAATGGCGTGAGGGCACAAGCCACATTATCATTTCTTTTCCTTTCCTGGCGCCCCCGTCCTTGCAAACCTTGTGAACAATTTTATGGGGCCTGCCGATGGGAGGTCACTTGATTCGACGCTGCAGAGACAGTCTTGAAGCCATCCTGCATGGCAGCCTGACCCTTCTCTCTGCCCAGCGGTAGAGCCATGTCCTGACTCCAGTGGGGAGAGGCCTCGGCCCGGAGATGACAATCTCCCCCCTCGGGAGCACGCAGCGCCTTGGAGGGAAGCGGCGTTCAAAATAGGGAAGAACACACACTCACTGGCAGAGACTTACAGGCACACACACACATGCACACTCCGAATGTAGAACTTCCTTGAAGCTGTCTCTGAATTTGTAAGCAGGAGGTTCTCGGGCCCTCCCTGGTGGCTCGGAGAGTAAAGAATCCACCTACCAATGCAGGAGACGCAGGTCTGATCCCTGGGTTGGGAAGATCCCCTGGAGGAGGGAATGGCTACCCACACTCCAGTGTTCTCGCCTGGAGCATTGAATGGACAGAGGAGCCTGGTGGCCTACAGTTCATGAGGTTTCAAAAAGCTGGATATGATTGAGCAACTAAGCACTCTCTCATTTGAGGCTCTCTGCCTCATCTCACACACACTTTTGGGAATTAGCTAACACGAACTCTGCTGCAACGAACCGCATAAGCTGGCATTCGCTATGTGGGCCTGGTGACCTCTCGGTGGCTCTGAGTGTCATGTCAGAATCCGTCCACAGGGCAGGACAGTGCAGGGGGCCTCCAGAGATGAGACCCTCCTGAGCCAAGTGGTGTTCACGCAGCGACACGACTACCTTTACACCAAGCGAGCTGTCAAAGCAGCGAAACTCCTACAGCTAAGGACGTGCAGGTATTAGAAAGCCACGTCACTGGTACCACGTATAAAACTAGACAGCCAGCGGGAACGTGCTGGGGCTTCCCACGTGGCGCTCGTGATAAAGAACCTGCC
>SJYA01007452.1:0-26974 GCA_006410615.1 Neotragus moschatus
AGCATCTTTTCATGTGTATGTTAGCCATCTGTATGTCTTCTTTGGAGAAATGTCTATTTAGTTCTTTGGAAACCAGGCATCTTTAAACAGATAATGTGAATTAGAAGCAGTAATTGATTAGAAAATAAAAGGAAATAAATAAGTCCTTGGGATTTTATGTACAGCATGATGACTCTAGTTTATTATTAATAATATTTTATTGTATATTTGAAAGTTACAAAGAGAATCAATCTTAAAAGTTCTCATCACCAAGAAAAAAACTGTAACTATGTGAAGTGATAGATATTAGCTAAACTTATTGTGAAACAATAATTTCAAAACACATACATATATAAAAAAATTATGTCATATACCTATAACTGATATACATATATATCAGTTATATCTCAGTTGTATCAATTATATATCAATCATTTAAAAAAACAATAAAAGGACAGTGTTAGTAAATTTAAAATGTCATTAAACAGCATTTATTTTGGACTTTTGTGCAATGCTTTGCAATGTTTAATATAAAGTGAAATACTTTATTGAATAGGATCCTTTCAGAATACTAATATACCATGTACATGGTAGAACTTGAAGGGATATAGTAAGTCACATCCTTTATCTTTGCCAACATTTAGAACAAAATCAGAATTGGACATATAAATTAGATAAATTCATTCATTCACTCAACAAACAATTTTTCTGACTCACTTATACTTGGTACTCTTTATAGAAACTAGTGACAAAGCAGTGACTGAAATAACAATAGCATACATTCATGGAACCTATAGTCCACAGAGGGACACTGATGGCAAATGTGGGAGAAACAGAGATGTGCTTTTCAAAGCCTACTTCAAGCCAGGACAGCTATCAAAACTGTGGCTAGATACCAGTACCAAGAATTGGCTTGTTCAGGCTTGGATATGCTTCTGCGTTGGAACCAAGGTCACTCTCTACAGAAGACATAGCATCTATGCATGAGCAAAGGCCTAGTCATTTCTGCCTAATGTGTAAGTCCCTAAATAGAGTCACTTGGGATTTGCAGAAATGATCTCTAGTCTGCTTCATAGTGAATGTGCTTCTCCTGTTCAATTTTGCAAATTAATGTTTTTCAAAAGTATCCCTCTACCCAAATTTGCTATACTCCTAATTCAGTGATATTCTCCTTTTCCTGAAAAGCTGTCACAGATATTGGTAAACAGTTGAAGATAAAGCATTTAATTGTACAAGGAAGAAAGCCTACTGGTGAATGAAGATTTAGGACTGGGACTAAAGGGGCTTCCTTACATTTACCTGTGAAACACACAGCCTTATTTAACCACACAGCCTTTTCCTGAAGTGTGGAGAATACACAACAGTAAGAAGACTAGAAAAATAAACATACCCTATGTTCATCACCTAGATAGTTCACTTTTTCCACATGGATGAGTAAGTAAGGAATGGGGAGAGATGACTTACTACCCCAGATGAAATCTATCTACAAAAAAGCATGATGTCAGGGGAGAGGACATGCTTATTCATGGAGCCATTGGTATTATCGTTCCCATTTCAACAATATTAAGAAAAATAAAGTTCAGAAATATTGACTCATTTGCCAAAGATACAATTTTATACAATAAGAAGTAAAGTTTGGAAAAGGATATCCAGCCAAACTTCTTCTAAGTATTGGAATGCTTTCTATGCAAGGAATACAGTAGTGGGCAAAGTGAGTCAGAACTTTTGCCCTTCAATATTTCTGTCAAATTAGGGAGGCAGCAATTTTGGATGATCTGAAGATAGCATTATGTTTATGATGTTTGATTGAGGGTAGCAAGAGGGCATTGAGACTATCATCCTTGTCAACGATAAGTTCAGTGGCTTCCCAGAGAAAGTGATAACTGAGTTGATCCCAAAGGGTAGTAAGAACCAGCCAGATGAGTGGGGCAAGAGATGAAAGATGGAAAGAAATTCTGGGCAAAAAGACCTGAGACCCAGAAATAAGAAAGAGCACAGGTCATTGACATGAGGTTCCAAATGTCTAGAGAGTGTAGCACAAAGGAGGGAGTGATCAAATGTGGACTATAGCAGCATAGAGGATGAGATGATTAGATAGCATCACTGATTCAATGGATGAATTTGAGCGAACTCCAGGCGACGATGAAAGACAGGGAAGCCTGGCGTGCTGCAGTCCATGAAGTTGGCAAGAGTCAGACACTACTTAGTGACTGAACAAAGACAACAAGACTCATATGGTGGCACTTAGTCAATCAAGAACCAGCCTCATGCCAGGCACAGTGCTGTGTATGGAGAATATGACAACAATAGATAAGATCAATGGCATCTGGGTCCCCAGATGACACCATACAAAAGTGTTCAGGTGGGAAAAGGGGTATAGGAGTTGGCACCTTCCTTACCCTCAGGTGGGTCTGTCAGTTGTTTGCTAGCTACAGATTTGTCTAAACTGAAAAATGAATACAATTTTGCCAGAGTAAATGTTCTTTAAGCTGCTAAGTCATGTGCAACTCTTTTGTGACTCCATGAATGAGAGCCCACCCAGCTCCTCTACCCATGGGACTTACCAGACAAGAATACTGGAGTGAGTTGCACCTCTTTCTCTAGGGGATCTTCCCATCCTAGGGATTAAACCCATGTCTCCTGCATTGGCAGGCAGATTCTTTACCACTGAGCTACCATGGAAACTTCAAAAAACAAAAGGGGGAAAACCAGGGCGTAACTTATGGACTGGGGAACAGTGGAGAACAGAATGTGAAGCAAAGGCATATATTCAGTTAAAAATAATAATATTCTAAGAAAAAACATGTGTAGCCTAGCATCGTTTCAGTGTCAGTTCTATATCCATCACTTCTAAAATGTGTGTTTATTTGAGAATTTTTCTTTGTATCTTATATTTTTCTCTCTTTAAAGGACGCAAGGGCTAATCACATGACTATACAGATAGTTGTTGGGAAGCTCCTGAATCATCCCAGTCTTAACAACAATCATATGAACTCAGATTTCACAACTGTACTTTCATGCTGCTTACTACAGGCTCTTTTTTTTTCTTTTTTTAATTGTCAAATGGCAAATTCCTCCAGGATTCTAACATTTTACTTTGCTGATATTTATAGCATGATAGGAATAAAGTATCCATATTTAATGGAGTTAGAGTAGAATACATAAAACTTGACTTGGAGCACTTGTGCCAATTTGTCAGAAGTGATAAAGTTTAATATTTCTCCCGAAAATAGGGCCAGTAATAGGGCTATGAACTTGGGATACTGCAAAGCACATTATAAGCAAGACAACCTCAAAACTAAACTGTGAGAGATAGGCTTTTTCACGTATCTTCAATATGCTTTTTAACAGATCTATTTAAAACACTTGTTTCAACATTTAAACTAAACCTTACCTGATTTTCTTGATATTTCAGAATCCAATCAGGAGTTTTGTGCAAACAATTTTATGTATCTAAGTATTTTTAATATATAACTTCCAACAGATACTAATACTTTGTAAAGAAATACTGTTAGTTTTTATAAGAGATATTATGCTGTTTTGCCTTAATGTGATATGTTTAAAGAAATCTCATGTCTATAGATAAAATCATCTGTGAAGTGAAACAAAACTATTACCATAGAACAAAGGGAATAAACTATGGTTTATCAAAAGAAAAACATGACTGCTTGAAGAATATTTTAGAAACAACTCACTGTGTTAGAGGAAAATCATTGCAAAGGATGGAATTGTCACATTAAATATTTGATCTAAATCAGCCGTTATTAATTTTTAATGATGCTAACAATAGAAGCAATACAGCTTCTTGTTTTGTTTATGTGATATTGTTATTTTTGCCATTACTTTGACAAGTGGAGTTCAAAAGGAGTTCACTCAGAGACACTGTATGTTTTGAAGATGCAAGGCTGGCACCAGTAGCCACTGGGGACTCTGTTTTAGCGTCTAGATTATGAACACACTTAGAACACTTTGGAATTTTCTATTTCATGTCCTGCCCCTAGCCATCCTATTTGTTGCAACCTGTGATCAGATTACAGAAAGATTGTACTTTAACCTACATTTAATCTAAACAAAATAGATATCAGAAGCCATGTTAAGAAATTCAATTTTGTTGCTTTTAAGAGGCAGGTGAAAGATGGGGCTTTATTTTGGTGTATTAAATGCTGATGAGCAACATAAAATTGTTTTCAATATAGTTTATATCCGTGAAGGGCAAAAGTAAGTTGTTCCTTCCTTTCAGAGGGATATTTTCTATGATATTTCCTCTGCAGATACCAGCAGCTCAATGGGCAAGAGGTCAGGAAGAATTATAACAAAATATATGTTGGAGAAAATCTTAGGGGCCAAGACATTATTCCTAAAAGGCATTTCAGAGTCTTAGACATTGCAACCCTGTCCTTTTTGATACAGTGGTTCCTTTTTTTTTTTGTAATAATAAAATGCAGCTTTTCATTATATCTTTTTCAATTATTGTTCTTTTTATTGCTATTTGAGCCCAGTAAGTTTACAATCCATTTAAAGCTCATCTTTAATAAGCATCTGTGGTTGAACAGACCTGGTTTGTACTCTGTTTATTATTTCCAGGTTCCATTAGGGTCTAGGCAGGTTTCTCTGACTTCTCTTATGTACCATAAAGATGAAGTAATACATGAGACTTTAAGATCTTCATGATGAATTTTTAAGAAAATTATGTGCCTGAGTCATTTTGTTGTATAGATGACAATGTCACCTTTAATTTGGTTTACATATCATTTAGGAATTACTTAGAGCAATATAACTTTTATTAAAAATGTAGAATCTTTTATGGAGTCCTAGAGATTCAACTTTTACACTTACTGTGAGATGTTTCAGGTCTTCTGAGAAAACACTGAGGTTGTAGGGCTTGGTTTCATTTTGTTTTTTAAACTGCTTTAGAGAAAATTGAATAACCCATGTTACAAACAAAGCAAAGCTAGAAAAGTTAGAGGAAAAAAAAAAGACACATCATTGCACAAAGACTGTTGCACTTCTAAAATGAAATATTTTCCATTTTAAATGCTTTCAATAATTTTTCCCCCTTTAAGCAATGAAAGTAAATGTTAATAAAATTTGATTAACTACACATGAACTATTTTTACCACCCACTCTTAAATAATTTATTTTATTTCCTTTTTTTTTTTCCTTATTTCAAACTAGGGAAAACAATTGCTCCCTACCAAAAAAGTGTACAGAACTTTGAAGTATTGAATAGTGAAGAGATGGAGTGATCGCTGGCTTTTATTTTTATTTTTATCTTTTTCCAGGTTAGGGGAACAAGGCGTTTCTAAACTGCCGCTTGCCACTTGCTTCTGTTCTGGCTATTTGAAGCCAATTCATGGCTGCATTCCTGGAGAGCATATAAAACTCACATAGTTATGTAGTTTGCCTGACAGAGGCACCTTCATGCAAAGCAAGATGGATGCACTGTCAGCTATCTGTATCAGGGGATCTCCATTTAGTGACCCAGATGAGGACTGCGAGAACTTGTCACACAAGCATGACAGGGCCAGATATGGCTTTAAATGGAGCTCCAAATCTCATACACATCTGAAGTTGCTGAGAGCACAAAATTTGTCATAAAAGACTTGTCAGTTACAGAGTTCATTAAGGTAAAAGATGATAGTACTGTATCTGGACACAACTGAGCTTTCCCCTGGCGGCCTGAGTCTCAGTTATAGGAGAGTCGTGTTTTGTTTGGTTTCCTTCCTTAATGACCTCCTAAGATGATTTCATTAAGATTTTCCTCATTCTTCTACCTGAATTCAAAAGTTGCTTTTGGCATTTCCCACCCACCTCCCCATGTTCCTCCTTATTTTCTCTCTTGTTAAATCTGGAGATGTGTTTGTGATGTCAGTTCACAGGCACTTGGAACTTAACTGAGTCTGGAGGTGAGGTGTTAAACCTCACAGGGCAGAAGTGTAAGGCTCAAGGTGAAAGACAAGGCTCCTAATCACTTGCCCTGCAACTGCCACATTAGACGTTTCCTGGCTGCCGCTGCATTTTCTTTCACTCCGCGTCCAGAGATCAGTAAGTGTATTCAAAAACACAGGACTGTCCCCGATTTAGTTAGAATCCTGAAATTAGACTCACAAAGCAGTTAATTTCCAGTTGAAAATTGGTTTCCGAGAAGTTAAAGTCTGCCATTTTAAAATATGTTCTTTTAATACCAATGTATGATTGTTAACTTCAGCATAATTCAGACTTATTGTCTTCTTCAAAGACCATTAAAGGGGTTTGTGTTTTGTTTTTTTTTNTTTTTTTTGTAATAATAAAATGCAGCTTTTCATTATATCTTTTTCAATTATTGTTCTTTTTATTGCTATTTGAGCCCAGTAAGTTTACAATCCATTTAAAGCTCATCTTTAATAAGCATCTGTGGTTGAACAGACCTGGTTTGTACTCTGTTTATTATTTCCAGGTTCCATTAGGGTCTAGGCAGGTTTCTCTGACTTCTCTTATGTACCATAAAGATGAAGTAATACATGAGACTTTAAGATCTTCATGATGAATTTTTAAGAAAATTATGTGCCTGAGTCATTTTGTTGTATAGATGACAATGTCACCTTTAATTTGGTTTACATATCATTTAGGAATTACTTAGAGCAATATAACTTTTATTAAAAATGTAGAATCTTTTATGGAGTCCTAGAGATTCAACTTTTACACTTACTGTGAGATGTTTCAGGTCTTCTGAGAAAACACTGAGGTTGTAGGGCTTGGTTTCATTTTGTTTTTTAAACTGCTTTAGAGAAAATTGAATAACCCATGTTACAAACAAAGCAAAGCTAGAAAAGTTAGAGGAAAAAAAAAAGACACATCATTGCACAAAGACTGTTGCACTTCTAAAATGAAATATTTTCCATTTTAAATGCTTTCAATAATTTTTCCCCCTTTAAGCAATGAAAGTAAATGTTAATAAAATTTGATTAACTACACATGAACTATTTTTACCACCCACTCTTAAATAATTTATTTTATTTCCTTTTTTTTTTTCCTTATTTCAAACTAGGGAAAACAATTGCTCCTTACCAAAAAAGTGTACAGAACTTTGAAGTATTGAATAGTGAAGAGATGGAGTGATCGCTGGCTTTTATTTTTATTTTTATCTTTTTCCAGGTTAGGGGAACAAGGCGTTTCTAAACTGCCGCTTGCCACTTGCTTCTGTTCTGGCTATTTGAAGCCAATTCATGGCTGCATTCCTGGAGAGCATATAAAACTCACATAGTTATGTAGTTTACCTGACAGAGGCACCTTCATGCAAAGCAAGATGGATGCGCTGTCAGCTATCTGTATCAGGGGATCTCCATTTAGTGACCCAGATGAGGACTGCGAGAACTTGTCACACAAGCATGACAGGGCCAGATATGGCTTTAAATGGAGCTCCAAATCTCATACACATCTGAAGTTGCTGAGAGCACAAAATTTGTCATAAAAGACTTGTCAGTACAGAGTTCATTAAGGTAAAGGATGATAGTACTGTATCTGGACACAACTGAGCTTTCCCCTGGCGGCCTGAGTCTCAGCTATAGGAGAGTCGTGTTTTGTTTGGTTTCCTTCCTTAATGACCTCCTAAGATGATTTCATTAAGATTTTCCTCATTCTTCTACCTGAATTCAAAAGTTGCTTTTGGCATTTCCCACCCACCTCCCCATGTTCCTCCTTATTTTCTCTCTTGTTAAATCTGGAGATGTGTTTGTGATGTCAGTTCACAGGCACTTGGAACTTAACTGAGTCTGGAGGTGAGGTGTTAAACCTCACAGGGCAGAAGTGTAAGGCTCAAGGTGAAAGACAAGGCTCCTAATCACTTGCCCTGCAACTGCCACATTAGACGTTTCCTGGCTGCCGCTGCATTTTCTTTCACTCCGCGTCCAGAGATCAGTAAGTGTATTCAAAAACACAGGACTGTCCCCGATTTAGTTAGAATCCTGAAATTAGACTCACAAAGCAGTTAATTTCCAGTTGAAAATTGGTTTCCGAGAAGTTAAAGTCTGCCATTTTAAAATATGTTCTTTTAATACCAATGTATGATTGTTAACTTCAGCATAATTCAGACTTATTGTCTTCTTCAAAGACCATTAAAGGGGTTTGTGTTTTTTTTTTTTTGATTTGTTGGCATTTTACTTTCTTTGTTTTTTAAATCCAAAGGACATACCCATGAAGTCAATCAGGGGCGTATCTGCTATTACTCTCGTTTTATTGATGGGAAAAACAAAGGAAAAGAAGAAAAATAGCTGTTTTGTCCTATTTTAGGAAACAGAATGGCACTTATTTACTCTCTACTCACCATTCCCAGCTTAATTTAAAAGATGATCAAATATTAAATGATATGAATGTGATTACGCTTCTTCCAACCCTTTAGGATGGAAGAACTACTCTTTGAGCTACAACAAGATGCCAGCTCTCAGCTGACTGTCTTCCCTGCATAGCTAGCATCTGATTAACGATCTCTCGGGGATACAGGGGTCAAATCCTTGGTCTCAGATGAGGACATCTGTAAAGTATCACCTCAGCTTTAGAGCTTACCATGGGAGCAGTTGAGGTTTCTGTTGACATTACATGGCAACCCTCTTCCACTCCATCCATCCTGATTCCTCTCTTTCTCCAAAAGTGTTTTATCCCAAGAGCACTCTACAGGAATCTTCCTGCATCCATATTTTGTCTCAGGCATCTGCTTCCCAGGAAATCTGATCAGTGATATGACTTTTAGAACTATGGAGGAGGGCTGGTGATGGTGGTGGAGACATAATAATATGCAACCCTTCAACTTTTTCAACTTTTCTTCTCACAGTTTCTGATGTACGTTAAAATAATTTTCTTTTATTACATTGTATCAACATATACACCCGACATAAACACTATAGAGAGGTGCTTATTGAAGATAACAATACAAATGAAATAAAGTTGCATGTAAGCAAAGGATAACCCTTGTCTTTTGTCATTTTGAGTATTAATATGGACCTGTAGTCATATTAATACTGATATGTAAAATGATCTTACAAACTGCACATTTGAAACAATCAAGTAGCTTCACCAGGTGGACAGAAGAATTATCCAGGCTTTACTCTGGAATCATGGACTTGGGTGTCTTTTCATGTGTGTGATCCTCTAATGGAATGAATGGTTTCTTTAATCAGCTGTCCATTGTGTGCTACACTTTTGTGCTAAGTCGCTTCAGTCATGTCTGACTCTTTGCCACCCCATGAACTATAGCTCACTGGTCTCCACTGCCCATGGGATTCTCCAAGGCAAGAATACTGGAGTGGGTTGCCATGCCCTCCTCTAGGGGGTCTTCCCGACCCAGGGATCAAACCGGCATCTCTTAAGTCTCCTGTACTGTCAGGCAGGCGGGCTCTTTGCCAAGAGCACCAACTGGGAAACCATTACTAAATATTTATTGACTTCTGAGATTGTCCATATTGTTTTATTTTCATGCAATATAAATACCATTCTATCGCTGTTTGAGAAACTATCACAAACTCAGGAGCTTAAAACAGTACACAGTTTTTACTCAGTTTCCATGAGTCAGGAGGATAGCTTGGCTGTGGTCAGGCTCTTAGCAGGGCTACACATAAGGTGTCAGGCAAGCTGTGTTCTCATCTGAAGGCACATCTAGGGAAGGATATCACTACTAGGCCCCTCAGGTTGTTGGCAGAATTTATTAGATCTCATGGTATATTACTTTTCCAAAGCTAGCAGGGAAATACATACAGAGATGCATAAACACACAACACATGTACACAGATAGAAAGAGATTGGAGGGGGAGAAAGGCTCTCTGGTGCTTTGCTTTCAGACTCTGACTTTTAGACTCTCTATTAAGAGCTCATTAGGAGAGGCTCACCTAAGATAATCTCCCATTTGATTCACTAAAAGTAAACCAATTAGAGCCTTTGATTACATTATCAAAATCCCTTTACCTTTGTCATGTTTAGATGTCTAGAAGCAAGTTCTAGATTCCACCACACACAAGAGGAGATTAAAAATCGGTGTGTGTCATCTCAGATCATGAAATACAATTGTATTATTACAAAACAGACAGCAGTGCTGTTTGGTATTACAAATTATGTTCAAATAGGTCAGTTAGTCAGTCAGTTTAGTTGCTCGATCAAGTCCGACCCTTTGCTACCCCATGGACTGCAGCACGCCAGACCTCCCTGTCCATCATCAACTCTTGGATTCCACCCAAACTCATGTCCATTGAGTTGGTGATGCTATCCAACCATCTCATCCTCTGTCGTCCCCTTCTCCTCCTGCCTTCAATCTTTCCCAGCATCAGAATCTTTTCAAATGAGTCAGTTCTTTGCATCAGGTGGCCAAACTATTGGAGTTTCAGTTTCAACATCAGTCCTTCCAATGAACATTCAGGACTGATTTCCTTTAGGATGGACTGGTTGGATTGCCTTGCAGTCCAAGGGACTCTCAAGAGTCTTTGCCAACACTGCAGTTCAAAAGCATCAATTCTTCAGTCCTCAGCTTTCTTTATACTTCAACTCTCACATTCATATATGACTATTGGAAAAACCATAGCCTTGACTAGACAGACCTTTGTTGGCAAAGTAATGTCTCTGCCTTTTAACATGCTGTCTAGATTGGTCATAATAGGTAAGAGTGATTTAACAGGAGGGTGCGCATTTTAGTTCAAGAAGAATCTCAAATTCTGAATTTTGTCACCTTGATATTGCAGCCCAGCTAATTATTAGTCCAGGCTTTCTTTGCCTGTCTTGGACCTTGTGTTACAATTCTTACATGTTTCTACTTCCAGAGCGGGCAATGTCTCAAATGTGCTTTCCAGGGAAATACACTTGGTTTAATTCTGGGACTCAAATTTCTCCAAACTTTCTATTTTATTTTTCTTACTCAGTTGACTGAATGTTTTGATTATTGCTGACTCAGAGTCAACCATTCTTTCCTAAGGAAGAACTGACAAGTCTACCTCTTTTTTATTCTTCAAAATGGCAGTATAGTTACACTTATGGTTATTGGATTAAAGATTGTGCTTCTTCTGGTGCACTGAAGAGAGAGAGTGGGGACATTTCAAAGCATCACTGTACTTGAACTTGACCACATGACTGACTTGTTGTTGTCGTCACTAAGTCATGTTTGACTCTTTTGTGACCTCATGGATTGTAGCCTGCCAGGCTTTGCTGTGCATAAGATTTGCCAGGCATGAATATTGGAATGGGTAGCCATTTCCTTTTTCATGGAATATTCCTGACCCAGGGATTGAACCTGCATGTCCTGCATCGGCAGCTGGATTGTTTACCCCTGGGCCACCTGACTGACTGAATTTGGCCAAAAGCAAATTATTTACTCTAACAGAAACAGTCTTTGGATTGACCTCTTGACTTCCTGACATTTGCCATGAAAAGCATTTCTTTGATTGACACTGTGCTAAGAGGGATGAAAGGAAATCAGAACAAGTTTAAATTTAACACGGACTTTGGAGCCAAACCTGTTTGACTCACATCTTGAAGGTAGAACCATGAGTAGAATGCAGCACAGATGGGCTTAACCACGACTGGCCTCAAGTCAGAGGAGCAAGAGAGCAAAGGTGAGCTGTTTAAGCCAATGATTTTTTTTTTTTTTTTAATTTAAAGGTCTAATTGGCTTTATTCAATGATTCATGAGTCAGGAAATATCTAGCAAATGGAAGAGCATTCTAAACCACTGAATTTTGCAGTGGTCTGTTAGGCAGCATTATTGCCTCAATAGGTAAGTAAGTGTTAGTTGCTCAGTAGTGTACAACTCTTTCTGACCCCATGTACTGTAACCCTCCAGGCTCTTCTGTCCAAGGAATTAACTAGAATAGGTTGCCAGTCCCTTCTCCAAGGATCTTCCCAACCCAGGAATCGAACCCAGGTCTCCTGCATTACAGGCAGATTCTTTACCATCTGAGCCACTAGGGAAGCCCTAACTGCAGCAGTGGTTGAGTAAAATTTTGTATAAATTTGTACTTATTTGCATTGAGTTTATTTAATATGTTGAATAGATCATAATATTAAAAATGGATATTTAATTATTACTTAGTATACTAATTCTAGCACTAGATGGTAATGTTTTCACTTATGATGCACATGGCTTAATGAATAGGGCATCTTGGCCCTCAGTACATTCTATTAATCTATTAGATTTAAAATAAATCTTACCTTCTCTGTGACTCTTCCACCATTTTCTCCCTAGGAAGTTTTTTGGATCTCTGCAAGATGAATGAATTTACTAAGTGCTTTAGATTTAACTATATGAAATGTGTTTAGTGGGCCTGAACTTCCTCCTGTGCTTGCGGTTAACCATGGTATTAGGGCTGGCACTGTCATTTCCTACATTCGTTCTCTGCTAGAGTACTGTTGCAATGAGTGCTATTTACTTATCAATTCATCAAATATTTATCAAGAGCCTACTATAGACCAGGCACCATGCCAAATATAGTGTTATCACTTATTCTTCTCTGATGATAGAACTTCTCTACTCAAAACCATAGTGTTAATGATCTTTCAGTTCACTTCAGTTGCTAAGCTGTGTCTGATTCTTTGTGACCCCATGAATCACAGCACTCCAGGCCTCCCTGTCCATCACCAACTCCCAGAGTTCACCCAAACTCATGTTCATCGAGTAGGTGACACCATCCAGCCATCTCATCCTTAGTCCCATCTATATTAGAAACTGTTAATGGCTATAAGACATTATAAAATATTGTGCACAAATATATACATATTTTGATATATATTAGAAAACAAAAATTTAAAGGTTGCTATTGGTATAATGATGCTAAAGCTGAAACTCCAGTACTTTGGCCACCTCGTGTGAAGAGTTGACTTGTTGGAAAAGACTCTGATGCTGGGAGGGATTGGGGGCAGGAGGAGAAGGGGACGACAGAGGATGAGATGGTTGGATGGCATCACTGACTCGATGGATGTGAGTCTGAGTGAACTCTGGGAGTTGGTGATGGACAGGGAGGCCTGGCGTGCTGCGATTCATGGAGTTGCAAAGAGTCGGACACGACTGGGATTTCTTTGGAAGGAATGATGCTAAAGCTGAAGCCCCAGTACTTTGGCCATCTCATACGAAGAGCTGACTTATTGGAAAAGACTCTGATGCTGGGAGGGATTGGGGGCAGGAGGAGAAGGGGACGACAGAGGATGAGATGGCTGGATGGCATCACCGACTCGATGGATGTGAGTTTGAATGAACTCCGGGAGTTGGTGATGGACAGGGAGGCCTGGTGTGCTGTGATTCATGAGGTCACGAAGAGTCGGACACGACTGAGCGACTGAACTGAACTGAACTGAACTGATTGGTATAGTTGGTAATAAAAGTGTATTACGATACTGACAAAATGACTGAGTAATAATGAAAATATAACAAGCATAGCATGTACTATATCCTTTCTCTATCTCAAGTACTTTTCAAAGTCTTTTACATATATTTGGTCATTAATCCTTACAATACTCTGTGATGTTGTTAATATCATTGTCCCTATGGAAGCCAATAAAATTGCTTAAGGACACAAAATTAATAAGCTGTAGAATAAGGTTAAAATTTTATAGAACAGGAAACAACAAAAATGCATATACAGGATGAAAATATTACAAAGGTCTCAACATAATAGAATGGTAAAGAATTCAGACTCTAGAATTAGGCTGCTTAGGTTCAAGTTTAAGTTTTTGCTTATTTGTTGTGTAACCATGAGTAAGTTAAATCAGGTATCCTCAGTTATACCTCTGTGAAATGAAAAAAATAGGCACATCTATCTAATTTTTATGTAAAAATTAAGATGTAAAGCTCTTAGAACTGTGCGGCCGAATAAAAAAGTGTTGAGTAAATTCCAATAGTTACTATTACATCATGGTCTTCCCAAAATTAATTGAGTGACTTCATAGACCTTATAGACACTGCATGAACAAAACAGACACACCCATGTGGGAAATTACCGAGTTATAACACAAGGCTTACCAATGACTGCTCTTTCTAGTTTCACTGCGGAGACTTCTAAAACCAGGATTGTACATCTGGCCTTAGAATCTCATATCTGTAACATGTTTCTCTTCACAGTCATACCACCCTCTTCTTCTACTTCACTTTTAGAGTCTCTCATGGAAGCTGATTGTACAAAAAAGCATAAACTCATCACTTATTGACAACACTTTTCTGGTTTTAATTCTTAAAGACATTACTTGGGAGATACTATTATTACTCCAATTTGCAGGTGGAAAACTGAGGAGAAAAGTGATGAAATGACTTACCCAAGAGGAGCAGAAATGAATTTAGATAGTAGAATCTGTTGTTCTTATCTCCCTAAGAGTTTCATCTGGCATTCAAAATCTGCAAAGTGAATTTTTAAAATTGTATAACTTTATTTTTTAGAACAGTTTAGGTTTATAAAAAAATTAGGGAAAATTTAGAGAGTTCCCAGATACCGCTCTGCTCTCCCAACTATACCACATTCCCTAACAGTTCCTCCTATTATTGATGACCTGCATTACTGTGATACATTTACCACAATTGATGAATCAATATGTTTTATTAAATGAAGTCCAAGCTTAGTTATAGGGTACAACTTTTGTATGGTACATTTTATGGATTTTGATGACAGTATAAAGGTATGTATGCAAATATTAGCAGTATCATAAAGAGTAGTTTCACCATCATAAAATAATTCTGTGCTTATTCATTTCTCTTTCACTCTTCTCAGACCCCTGGCAAGCACTGGTCTTTTTACTGTCTCCGAAGCTTTTCCATTTCTGACAGTCATATAACATGAATCATATAGCATGCAGCCTTTTTTGATTTACTTCTTTCACAGTGATATATTGATACATCTAAGGTTCCACTGTGTCTTTCTATGGCTTTCTTGGGTCTTTCTGTGTCTTTTTATTCCACATTTTATTTATCTATTCACCTATTGGAGGACATCTTGGTTGCTTCTGAATGTGATCAATTATCAATAAAGTTACTACAATTATTTGTGTGCATGATTCCGAATAGACATGTTTTCAGCTCATTTGAGCAAATACTTAGGAATGTGATTGTTGAATCATATGGCAATAGTATGTTCAGCTCTGTAAATAGCAAACTGTATTCTAAAGTGGCTATACTATTTTGCATTTCTGGAACAATCAATGAGAATTCCTGCTGTTCTACAACCTTGCCAGCATTTGATGTGCTCAGTGTTTTGGATTTTAACCTTTCTAATAGGTGTGCTATGGTTTTTCCAGTAGTCGTGTATGGATGTGAGAGCTGGACTGTAAAGAAGGGTGAGCGCCGAAGAATTGATGCTTTTGAACTATGGTGTTGGAGAAGACTCTTGAGAGTCCCTTGGACTGCAAGGAGATCTAACCAGTCCATTCTGTAGGAGATCAGCCCTGGTATTTCTTTAGAAGGAATGATGCTACAGCTGAAGCTCCAGTACTTTGGCCACGTCATGCGAAGAGTTGACTCATTGGAAAGACCCTGATGCTTGGAGGGATTGGGGGCAGAAGGAAAGGGGGCGACAGAGGATGAGATGGCTAGATGGCATCACTGACTCGATGGATATGAGTTTGAGTGAACTCTGGGCGTTGGTGATGGACAGGGAGGCCTGGTGTGCCGCGATTCGTGGGGTCACAAAGAGTCGGACACGACTGAGGGACTGAATTGAACTGAACTGAACTGAATAAGTGTGTAGTTCAGTGGTATCTCATTGCTTTAATTTAAAACTCCTAATAACAGCTGATGTTAATTATCTTATTTGATTATTTGCCATTTGTATATTTTCTTTGGGTTTGCAATTGAGAGTTTGGAGTATGAGGGTGAGGTTTATTTGAGCAATCTGAAAAGAGAAAAGTCTCCATATTTCCTTTAGAAAGCTACTGAAGGATGTAGATACTTTTAGATAAAACATGTCTTTTGGCCTCCTTGTCGTCTCATAAATAATTATTCTATTGTTATGAATAATCAGTGCTGGATTTCAACTCTCAGACGTTGACAAATATGTTTCTGTAATGTTCTCTGGAGTAAGGCTAATACACATCTCTTTTAAAGCACAATATTGAGTATTGAAACTACTGAAGATCTCTGAAAGTGTTAATCAAAGGCATCAGTTTATGAGGTTACTGGTTATACACCCTGTAGTCCAGAAAAAGCTACATCTGAGCATCATTCAATGGTATTGTTCTACACCAGTGGCATACAGTTGGGGGAAAAAAAAAATTGCCCCACAGTATAACCCAAGCAACTCAGAAACACTGGAAGGCATTAAGGAGCTGGTTAAAAAAAGTCATTTATTTGACTACTATTGCATAATAGTAATACAGATTTATCAGTGATAGTTTGTGCTTTTACTAAGACTAGCAAAATAATTTGGCATTGAGAACATATATTTCCCTAAGAATATGGTAACTCTACTGTCTTTCAGTATTACACCTTACTGTTTTTTAGAAAATATATTTTTTGCTATGCTTTGTTAGTAACCATGACCAGCAAGAGTTAAGAGTAATACAGAAAATATAAAATAATATTGCAAGAAGGGATTTGTGTACTGGAAGACTGTAACTTTAAGTGCAAATATAAGTAATCCTTTTTAACTCTTAATTACCTTAATTTGAATTTAACACTTTCCTTAGTGTCCTCATTCCTGCTTAAGTCTCTCAGAAGCTGAAATATATCATAATTAACAGTCTCATTCATGCATTTCATGTGTTTTTATTGTGAGAATAAAGCCCCAAAGTTCCTAATTAGATGAAATACAGTCTTTCCAAGTGGTGGATTTGGAATGACTCTTCTATTTGAGATGGCATTATAATTCCTAATAATAATATTAACCATAATCACCATATTACTCAATACCAGCATGTGACTCTTTTTAGTAACATCAAATAGTCTAACTTTCCCAATTTTCTTTCTACATAAAAACATTTATATTTTTACTGCCAGCCGTATTAGACCATGCATTTGAAACACTGCATTTCTAGGACTGATGCCTGCATGTCATTATCATCTTGTGTCCTTGTCCCTAATAAATGTTTCCCTGTGGGAGCCACATGGCACTCAAAGCTGCCTGCAGTCTTTCCAGGAGGCAAATAATTAACCACAAAAAGAATTCATTTCCAAAGGGAATTCAAATTAGCTACATTTCTCATGCATGTCTTTATGAGAATGAATTTCATGTAAGTTAAGTCAAACTGATTCAGTGTGGACTTAATTCTGAGCTTTCTTTGACTGGTGGATAGGAGAGATTTAGGCATGAAGGATGATCTTTCCCTAGGATCAGATTTCTTTTTTTTAAATAAAAGTTATGTTAAAGTAAGTTACTAACTTTGGACTTTTAAAGAAAAGGAACCCACTAGATTAATTTAGGGACTTATTATGTATGAAATCATACTGAGTAGTCAAATTAAATATATAAATACAAATTATAGGTCTAAGTAAGCTTTCCAGTGATCATGTATACATGTGAGAGTTGGAATGTAAAGAAAGCTGAATGCTGAAGAATTGCTGGTTTTGAACTGTGGTGTTGGCAAAGACTCTTGAGAGTCCCTTGGACTGCAAGGAGATCCAACCAGTCCATCCTAAAGGAGATCAGTCCTGGGTGTTCTTTGGAAGGACAGATGCTGAAGCTGAAACTCCAATACCTGATGCGAAGAGCTGGCTCATTTGAAAAGACCCTGATGCTGGGAAAGATTGAGGGCAGGAGGAGAAGGAGAAAACAAATTATAGGTCTAAGTAAGCTTTCCAGTGATCACGTATACATGTGAGAGTTGGAATGTAAAGAAAGTAGAATGCTGAAGAATTGCTGGTTTTGAACTGTGGTGTTGGCAAAAACTCTTGAGAGTCCCTTGGACTGCAAGGAGATCCAACCAGTCTATCCTAAAGGAGATCAGTCCTGGGTGTTCTTTGGAAGGACAGATGCTGAAGCTGAAACTCCAATACCTGATGCGAAGAGCTGGCTCATTTGAAAAGACCCTGATGCTGGGAAAGATTGAGGGCAGGAGGAGAAGGAGAAAACAAATTATAGGTCTAAGTAAGCTTTCCAGTGATCACGTATACATGTGAGAGTTGGAATGTAAAGAAAGTAGAATGCTGAAGAATTGCTGGTTTTGAACTGTGGTGTTGGCAAAAACTCTTGAGAGTCCCTTGGACTGCAAGGAGATCCAACCAGTCTATCCTAAAGGAGATCAGTCCTGGGTGTTCTTTGGAAGGACAGATGCTGAAGCTGAAACTCCAATACCTCATGTGAAGAGCTGGCTCATTTGAAAAGACCCTGATGCTGGGAAAGATTGAGGGCAGGAGGAGAAGGAGAAAACAAATTATAGGTCTAAGTAAGCTTTCCAGTGATCACGTATACATGTGAGAGTTGGAATGTAAAGAAAGTAGAATGCTGAAGAATTGCTGGTTTTGAACTGTGGTGTTGGCAAAAACTCTTGAGAGTCCCTTGGACTGCAAGGAGATCCAACCAGTCTATCCTAAAGGAGATCAGTCCTGGGTGTTCTTTGGAAGGACAGATGCTGAAGCTGAAACTCCAATACCTCATGTGAAGAGCTGACTCATTTGAAAAGACCCTGATGCTGGGAAAGATTGAGGGCAGGAGAAGAAGGAGAAAATGGAGGAGAAGGAGAAAACGGAGGAGAAAACGGTTGGATGGCATCACCAACTCGTTGGACATGAGTTTGAGTAAACCCCAGGAGTTGGTGATGGACCCAGAGGCCTGGCCTACTGCAGTCCATGGGGTTGCAAAGAGTTGGGCACGACTGAGTGACTGAACGGAACTAAAGTAAGCTCCAAAGATATTTATCTTTGGGCCAAATTTGTTTTTTTTTTTTTTTGCCCACTTCACGAGGTCCTACTGTTTTGTTATCGAGTCTACAAACTAAATTGATTTCATCTTTTGTAGAGCTATTGTCTTTGGCAGGATGTGTTGTAGCCTTCTTATACACTCCCTTTGAAGGTGGTTAAGTACATATTTATTACTGCTATTTCTAGATTTGCAGTGTTTACTCAAATAAGAAGAAATTGACCTTTCTTTTTTTCCATTAAAAATTATTTATTTTTGATGGGAGGATACTTGTTTAACAACATTGTGTTGGTTTCTGCTGTATATCAACATGAATAAGCCATAGGCATACATATGTCCTGTGCATTTTGAACTCCCCTCCCACCTCCACTGCCATCCCACCCTTCTAGGTTGTCACAGAATGCCAAGTTTGAACTCTCTGCATCATACAGCAAGTTCCCATTAGCTATCTAGTTTACCTAGGGTAATGTATATGTTTCATTACTACTCTATTCCTCCAACTCTGTCCTTCCCACCCTGTGACCACAAGTCCACTCTCTATGGCTGTGTCTCCATTGCTGCCCTGAAAATAGGTTCACCAACATTATCTTTCTAGATTCCATATATATGCATTAATATATGACATTTGTTTTTCTCTTTCTCACTTGCTTCATTTTATGTAATAAGCTATGTAATAGCCTTGATTCTATATAATAGGTTCATCCACCTCATTGGAACTTACTCAAATGCATTCCTTTTTAATGGCTGACAAATATATTAAACTGTGCTTTTTCTTCTGATTCACAGACCTAACTGTTCTATCCTTTGATATCTGTGCATCAAACACTTTCTACCTCATGGAGTTCTTATGTTGCCATTTGAGTTCTTTTATTCACTTTGGCTACATTGGCTTCTTTATAATGAAGATGGGCACCTTTTCCCTTCAAACACTAGCTTCTCTGTTGGGGAAATTCTCTCTCTCTAATGCATCCAGATGCCGTGTGTCTTTCTAAAGTTTAGTCTCTCACCTTCCATGTTGAAGGAGACGCTATTTATCTAACCCATAAGAAAAATCTATTGTTTGATAGGAAACTGCTAACCTCTGTGCAGTTCCACAGGGATGACAGTTCTCATCAAGAAGCTAAGAGAAATCTTTATTTGTATGCTCTCCGTTTCTTTAAATCAAAGCCATCATATATCAAAGGCCTTTGGCTGACAAGCACAAGAGAAATACTCAGCATTTTTATCCTTACTCATTACTGTCAATTAAATATATAATTATAATGCAAACCAAAGCAAAATGGATAATTGCAACTATATAAGCAATAAATATTAAGCTGAACTTTATAAAAATAAGGTCCTGGAACTCAAATTTAATGTTTTCTATTGTAGTTTCACAAACTTTCTCCTGATTTGATTTCAATGAATTTTATCTCTCTCTCTCTCTTAGATGAAACTGCAAGCAAGGTAGTGTTGTGTGTTTCAAAAGCCATGACAAGAAATTTAACCAGTTAAAAGGCAAGTTTCAGAGAGAGAACTGTAATTATAACACAAGGAATGATTTTCTATCAATAGAAAACAAACAAAACAAAAGTTTCTGTAATCAAAATATTTCACTGCCTGCCTTCCTCTGTCTTTGTTGTTTACCTTATCAGTATTCAGTTCAGTTCAGTTCAGTCGCTCAGTTGTGTCTGACTCTTCGCGACTCCATGAATCACAGCACGCCAGGCCTCCCTGTCCATCACCAACTCCCGGAGGTCACTCAGACTCACGCCCATCGAGTCAGTAATGCCATCCAGCCATCGCATCCTTGGTCGTCCCCTTCTCCTCCTGCCTCCAATCCCTCCCAGCATCAAAGTCTTTTCCAATGAGTCAACTCTTGGCAGGAGGTGGCCAAAGAACTGGAGGTTCAGCTTTAGCATCATTCCTTCCAAAGAAATCCCAGGGCTGATCTTCAGAATGGACTGGTTGGATCTCCTTGCAGTCCAAGGGACTCTCAAGAGTCTTCTCCAAAACCATAGTTCAAAGACATCAATTCTTCAGTGCTCAGACTTCTTCACAGTCCAACTCTCACATCCATACATGACCAGTGGAAAAACCATAGCCTTGACTAGACGGAGCTTAGTTGACAAAGTAATGCCTCTGCTTCTGAATATGCTGTCTAGGTTGGTCATAACTTTTCTTCCAAGGAGTAAGTGTCTTTTAATTTCATGGCTGCAGTCACCATCTGCAGTGATTTAGGAGCCCCAAAAAATAAAGTCTGACACTGTTTCCATTGTTTCCATATCTATTTCCCATGGAGTGATGGGACCAGATGCTAAGATCTTCGTTTTCTGATTGTTGAGCTGTAAGACAACTTTTTCACTCTCCTCTTTTACTTTCATCAAGAGGCTTTTTAGTTCCTCTTCACTTTCTGCCATAAGGGTGGTGTCATCTGCATATCTGAGGTTATTGATATTTCTCCCATCAGTCTTGATTCCAGCTTGTGCTTCTTCCAGCCCAGCATTTCTCATGATGTACTCTGCATATACATTAATTAAGCAGGGTGACAGTATACAGCCTTGATGTACTCCTTTTCCTATTTGGAACCAGTCTGTTGTTCCATGTCCAGTTCTAACTGTTGCTTCCTGATCTGCATACAGATTTCTCAAGAGGCAGGTTAGATGTTCCCACCTCTTTCAGAATTTTCCACAGTTTATTGTGATCCACACAGTCAAAGGTTTTGGCATAGTCAATAAAACAGAAATAGATGTTTTTCTGGAACTCTCCTGCTTTTTCCATGATCCAGCGGATGTTACCAATTTGACCTCTGGTTCCTCTGCCTTTTCTAAAACCAGCTTGAACATCAGGAAGTTCATGGTTCATGTATTGCTGAAGCCTGGCTTGGAGAATTTTGAGCATTACTTAATAGCATGTGAGATGAATGCAATTGTGCAGTAGTTTGAGCATTCTCTGGCATTGCCTTTCTTTGGGATTGGAATAAAAACTGACCTTTTCCAGTCCTGCGGCCACTGCTGAGTTTTCCAAATTTGCTGGCATATTGAGTGCAGTACTTTTACAGTATCATCTTTCAGGATTTGAAATAGTATCAGTATGAGAGTCCTTAATGCTGTTCACAATAGCTCCAGTGTTCATTCTTACAGGCAAATGCATGGGAGAAAGGATGATCTCCATGTCCTTTAACATTAGCAGTTGCTCTGAGACCTGCCTTGGCCATGTTTAACTCTGGGTATACCTTGAAGAGCCAGTGTGATGATGTGTCATATAATCTTTTTCTCTGTTAATGCAACAGGGAATAGAAACAATGAAAATGGTAGCATTTTCATGAATTTAAGCTATGGAGTAATTAAGATGACTTGGAGCAATGGCTCTAATTAAACTGCAATTCTTAAAAATCAAGATAAACACTAAAAAACATAAAAAAATTGAAATAACTCATAATGCAAACACTAGAGATGATCATTATCAATAATAGATCATATAACCTTCATATATATACAATTTCTTTGTGTGCATACATATATATATGTATATATATTCACACACATATCCCATACAAAGAATGATAGCATAATGACTTGCTCTTTGATTTAATAGGAACATCTTTCCAAGGATGAAAATATACTTTTACAATGCAACATTAATAAAGTAAGGAAATATATGAATATATTCTCTTAGATTTTAATGATTATTTATTCACTTTTTGTTTGCCTATTCTACTTTTTTAAAACATTTCTGATAATAAGCAACTTAAGTAAGCATCCTAGCTTCACAATATTTCTACAATGCTTAATTATTTCCTCTGAGAATAAATTCATCTATGTAGAATTTCTGAGTCAATACTTGTGTGAAATGATGTTTCTTATATGCAAACACAACATTTTTGAATAGCTAAAATGCTGCCCTTGGGCTACCTGCCTGAGATTTTTTCTCCATTCTTACTAAAAACAGGAATCACTTTTTCTTTTACTATTCCCAGTTTTACTCATGAAATATTTTTTAACAGTTTACATTATTTGCATTTGTTTAAATATTGATCTTGTTGGTGTTCAGTTGCTAAGTCATGTCTCACACTTTGCGAATATCATGTTGATGTTCAGTTGTTAAGTCATGTCTGACACATTTACACCAGTGTGCATATACTGGCTTAGTATATGCATTTTTACATTTTTGTTTCTCATTTGTTTTGTATTTTGTTTACTAGGTGTGATAAAACTCTAGACAAGTGTATTATGTTTCGGCAAGTGTAATAGTGTTTATCACCATCTTCCTAGGGTGAGGCAATAAGAAGAATGCTTTCTTTCTTCCTTTGAGAAAGAAAATATTGAGCTACTCTGGAAGTAAAGAGAGTTAATCATATAATCTGTATGTTGATAGTCAACTTCTCCCTTTAGGCTATAAAAGTAAGGTACAATATAAATTGTGTTTTCACTAAGATACCTTTTAACTATCTCCAAGAGATTTTTCTGAAGACAAAATTCATTTACATTTTTGTGATCGCTGGTAAAGTAGTGTCACATTTTTATTTGATCAAAACTAAGATCAAATTTATCAAAGCAAAATGAATTTGTTTGAACTATGTATGACAAGTTTTATTTGTTCTAGTTTTTTATAATTGAATTTTAGTAATGTCAAACTATTTTCTCTGTAAGAAACAGAATTGCAAATATAAAACTTCAACAGTGTCATTTAATAAACTGAAAAGCAGCTTATTTTCACTATCCCAATAAGCATAAGATCAAATCAATTATCAGACCATCAGATTTCTAGCAATGGATTTTAGAATTCCAGGTGATAATTATCTGATTCTTTTTCTATCTATGGATATAATTTGAAATTCTAAAAAAATGTGAGTTTGAGAAAGAAAGAGAAAATTACTGTCAATTTGGGAAACTGTAAATGTATTTGCAAAACTATTTTAAGCAAGACAAATGAAACAAAGGTATATGTAATCAAAAGTTGGTCTGAATCATTAATAGAGGAAAAAGAGTAGGAGACTCCTATTATCTGTAATGTAGCTAGTTTTCAGGCCTATGTCTTGATCAAAAGATCTAATCAGGAACTCAATATTAATTCCAAAATAGTTAATAATTTATTTGAATTAATCAAATTCCACCAGTCAGAGATGGAGATGTAAAAATGTGTGTATATATATCATACTTTTCCCCCCATTCTTCTCCAATTGCTTCCTTTATTCAGTTTAGATAAGCTAACATTTCTGTCATACTCTACATGCTTCAATATCAGTACTGTAGCCCTGGTCCAGTATATTTCTTTGGCTTTTTACTTCATCTCCCTTTTCTGTTGATTTTGTACCAAAATTCTAGAAAAGTCTTGTTTCATTGGAAAACGTCTGCCTCAAAATTAAGGTATACTCATTGCAAGTGGATCTTATAAGCCACTAATAATGGTTGCTCCAAATTATTCTCCTGTAGTTGTGAATGGAAGCAAGAAAACTACTTCATACTCAAGGAGATTTCTCATTATGGGCATATAGAGAGGTGTACTAAAAAATTTGTATTCTACCCGAGAACGTAAGTATGTTTCATACAACAGACAATAAATCAGAATTAAGAATGAGAGCTAGTAATTTTGATAGCGTAAGAACAAACTGTTACACAAACCGAAAATAAGCTTGAGCTGCTAAATTTCATCATTTGGTTTTATTACTTTATTAACTTAGATTTTAAAGCATCTATGAGAGAATGATATGTGAAAATTAAGATAATTATGTAGAAAAAATAACTGACAATTGGAAAAATATCATCATGGGTGTATTAATCAGAAAGGAATAAACTATACTGAAATAAGCTATCTGCAATTCTTAATAAAATAATGTTTATTTCTCATTTACTGGACCCTACAGCATTCTGGGCAACTCCTGGGTTTCTGGTCTCTATATGCTGACTCAGAGATCAGGCTGCTTCTTTTGTGGCTGCATTGACTCCATAAAGCCCAAAGCAGGAAATCTGAAGGGTGTTTTCCTTCTTCATCATGGACATGAAGTTCATTTTTTCTGCTCACATTTCATTGGCCAGATATAATCACGTGGCCTAGTCTATACTAGAGAAGGTGATAAAATACAGTTTTCTGTGTGTAAAAAATGGATAAATATGAAACAATTTTTGGCAAGTATCCAGCATAATGTCTGTCAAAATGAGATATATCTAATTATACTGAGAATTTATGTATTTATACATGTTTCAAATTTCCCATATATGTGTGTGTGGGGGGAGGGGTATGTATGTATGTTAGTCACTCAGTCATTGCCCGACTCTTTGTGATCCCTTGGACTGAAGCCCACAAGTCTTCTTTGTCCATGGCCTTCTCCAGGCAAGAATACTGGAGTGGGTTGCCATTCCCTTCTCTAGAGGATCTTCCCAACCCAGAGATTGAACCTAGATCTCCCACATTGCAGTTAGATTCTTTACTGACTAAGTCAGCATAGAAGCCCCTATAAATGTGCTAAAATATAAACAATGATATAGTGATTTCTGTATGGAGGGATTTTTTGACACATTTTTGAGCCATTTCGATATAGTATTTTTTATTTTTTCTATCATAAATATATGTAAGTTGACACACATAGAATATGTATATAATTATATTATATATAGTATATATAGAAAATGAAAGAACACTTTATTTTCTCCTATTTGATTAATTTATTAAATGTGACTACTGCTGCTGCTAAGTCACTTCAGTCATGTCCGACTCTGTGCGACCCCATAGACGGCAGCCCACCAGGCTCCCCCATCCCTGGGATTCTTCAGGCAAGAATACTGGAGTGGGCTGCCATTTCCTTCTCCAATGTATGAACGTGAAAAGGGAAAGTGAAGTTGCTCAGTCGTGTCCGACTCTTGGCGACTCCATGGACTACAGCCTACCAGGCTCCTCTGTCCATGGGATTTTCCAGGCAAGAGTACTGGAGTGGGGTGCCATTGCCTTCTCTGAATGTGACTACAAATTCAGTAAGTATGAATTTAATTTATTAAATGTTGATTTAGAAGTAAAATATTAAACATGTTATTAATTTATTAAATTTGAAAAATCTCTGCATACCTTTATTTGTTCCTTTTGTCTACAAAAAATATGATTTTTTGCAATCATCAGTGGTCTACTTACTTAATCGATTTGTTCAGTTAATATTTATAAATATCTTTATGCCAGGCACAGTTCTGATANGACTACAAATTCAGTAAGTATGAATTTAATTTATTAAATGTTGATTTAGAAGTAAAATATTAAACATGTTATTAATTTATTAAATTTGAAAAATCTCTGCATACCTTTATTTGTTCCTTTTGTCTACAAAAAATATGATTTTTTGCAATCATCAGTGGTCTACTTACTTAATCGATTTGTTCAGTTAATATTTATAAATATCTTTATGCCAGGCACAGTTCTGATACTGAGAATTTAAACTTGGGGGGAAAATTAGGAGTCTCCATGGAATTTATATTCTAGTTAGAGAAGACTTAAAATAAATGAGGAAAATCAGTAAAATATATAAGATGTTAAAAGTGCTAATGAAAGACATAAAACAAGTAACAGAGATAGAAGTCCAGAGGTGGTAGAGGGAGAAAACTCAGTGTTAAGTGGTACAATGAAGGAAGTCCTCTTCATTAAACCAATTTCTGAGTAAGGAATTTAAGATGATGAGAAACTCAGACCATGTGGATGTCTATGGAAGGAGCTTGCCAGTGAGACTAACACGAAAAAAATACCCCGAGACAGAATGCCTGGAGAGTGGAAGAGGGAGATCATAGAGTCAGGAGTGAGAAGAGTCAGGCAAGTGATAGCATAGTCTCTGCAACCTTGTGAGCCAAGACAATGAAATTGACTTTTTGAGTTGGAAACTCATTTTAAGCATTTTAAGCAGAGGAAGAAACAATCACATATATTCTAGACTGCAGGGTGGAATCATATTTTAAAGAGGATCAAGGGATAAGAGGTGAGCTCTCTCCAGCTAGAGTACTAGCAATGGAGATGGTAAGAAATGGTCAGATTGTCGATTCATTTTCAAGGTAAATTCAGAAAGGATTTGCTGACTTACCAGATTTGGAATGTGAAAGAAAGACTTGTTCACCTGAAATAATCAGTTCAGTTCAGTCACTCAGTCCAGTCTGACTCTTTGCAAACCCCATGAATTGCAGCACGCCAGGCCTCCCTGTCCATCACCAATTCCCGGAGTTCACCCAGACTTGCGTCCATCGAGTCAGTGATGCCATCCA
>SJYA01007453.1:0-18498 GCA_006410615.1 Neotragus moschatus
AGTTCCCCGAAACACCTGTCTCCACTCAAGAGGAACACCGAGGGTTCTGCCACAACTGAAGAGGAGCCCCGTTGTCCCTTCCTCAACCTGACATGAAGGTTCCTTTCCATGCTTTGTCAGGAAAGGAGAAAGGATTCTCGACGTTCCAGTAGTATCTCAGGAGGAGACGCTCTCCACAGGAAAGGCCAAAGGCACTCCCTGGGTGGTGCCACCATCTGTAAAGACCCATAAATGTTCCCTTAGTGGTGTCACCATTCCTAAAGACCCACAAATGTTCCCTGAGTGGGGCCACCATTGGTGAATACCAACAAATGTTAATTGGGTGCGGACATCATTCCTAAAGACCCACAAATGTTTCAGGTCCCTTCAGATGAAGCTGATTTCCTAGCATTCCCTCGACTGTCAACCCAAGTATCGACTCACACCTCGCTGGCACGTGTGACAGTCCTTGTCAGTTTGAGGGAAAGCCACAGAGTTTTGTATCAACACCATGGGAAGCATGACACTGATTCGAGTTATTGGGAGGAAAGCAGAAGTGCGTGTCTCCACTGGAGACGAGGCCTGACTCCCCTCTGGGGACTCGAGAGGAACACTAAGATCCATGTCAGCACTGGAGAGGACACCTCTGGTTCTGGCCTCACCTCCTGTCGAGGACTTAGGACCCGGCACCAACTTGAGAGCAATGTCAAGAGGCCTCTGGCAAGTCGCATGGAGACTGGCCTTTGAGGAGGTCAAACGAGGGGATCCCAGAGGTCCTGTCATAACTCAAGAGGGACTGCTGCAACTGGAGAAAATCTAGGAGATTCTCAGATCCAGGCTAGATGAGGCATTTTTCCGAAGTGGCCTCTCAAGAGAAATCACATCTCCCGACTTAGACTTCAAAAGGTTCCTTCACACCCTTGCTGCACTTCAAGAAGTTCCCCGAAACACCCGTCTCCACTCAAGAGTAACATCGAGGGTTCCACCACAACTTAAGAAGAGCCCTGTTGTCTCCTCCTCAGCCCTAAATGAAGGTTCCTTTCCTTGCTTTGTCGGGAAAGGGGAAAGGAATCTCGACGTTCCAGTCGCATCTCAGGAGGAGGCGCTCTCCACAGGAAAGTTGAGAGGCACTCCCTGGGTCGTGCCACCACCCTAAAGACCCACAAATGTTCCCTGGGTGAGGCCTCCATTCCCAAAGTCCCACAAATATGTCAGGCCCCTTCAGATGAACCTGATTTCCCTGCATTCCCTCGACTCTCAACCCGAGTATCGAGTTACACCTCAGTGGCACACGTGACAGTCCTTGTCACATAGAGGCAAAGCCACAATTTTTTGTGTCAGCACCACGGGAAACCTCACACTGATTCGAGTGATCGGGAGGAAAGCGGAAGTTCGCGTCTCCACTTGAGACGAGGCCTGACTTCCCTCTGGTGACTCCAGAAGAACATCAAGATCCATGTCAGCTCTGGAGAGGAAAACTCAGGTTCTGGCCTCAGCTCCTGACGAGTACTTAGGATCCGGCACCGACTTGAGAGCAATGTTAAGAGGCCGCTGGCATATCCCATGGAGATTGGCCTTTGTGGAGGTCAAATGATGGAATCAGAGAGGTCCCCATCGTTTCTCGAGAGAGACTCCCGCAACTCGAGAAAAACTAGCAGATTCTCCCCTTCAGGCGAGATGAGGCCTTTTTCCGAGGCGGCATCTCTAGGGAAATCACACCTCCCCACTTAGACTCAAAAGGTTCCTTTACCCCTTGCTGCACCTCAAGAATTTCCCTGAAACACCCGTCTCCACTCAAGAGGAACATCAAGGGTTCCGCCACAACTAAAGAGGAGCCCTGTTGTCCCCTCCTTAGCCCGAAATGAAGGTTCCTTTCCCTGCTTTGTCGGGAAAGGGGAAAGGAATCTCGACGTTCCAGTCGCATCTCAGGAGGAGGCGCTCTCCACAGGAAAGGCGAGAGGCACTCCCTGGGTCGTGCCACCATTCCTAAAGACCCACAAATGTTCCCTAGGTGAGGCATCCATTCCCAAAGACCCACAAATATGTCAGGCCCCTTCAGATGAACCTGCTTTCCCTGCATTCCCACGACTGTCCACCCGAGTATCGACTCACACCTCGGTGGCACTTGTGACAGTCTTTGTCACTTCGAGGGAAAGCCACATTTTTTGTGTCAACTCCACGGGAAGCCTGACACTGATCGAGTGCTCCGGAGGAAAGTGGAAGTGGGTGTCTCCACTGGAGAGAAGGCCTGACTCCCCTCTGGGGACTCCAGAGGAACGCCAAGATCCATGTCAGCACTGGAGAGGACACCTCTGGTTCCGGCCTCACCTCCTGTCGAGGACTTAGGACCCAGCACCAACTTGAGAGCAATGTCAAGAGGCCCCTGGAAACTCTCATGGAGACTGGCCTTTGTGGAGGTCAAACGAGGGGATCCCAGAGGTGCCTGTCATAACTCAAGAGGGACTGCCAGAACTCGAAAAAAACTAGGAGATTCTCCCCTCCAGGCGAGATGAGGCCTTTTTCCAATGCGGAGTCTCGAGGGAAATCACACCTTCAAATTTAGACTTCGAAAGATTCCTTCATACCCTTGGTGCACCTCAAGAAATTCCCCAAAACACCTGTCTCCACTCAAGAGGAACACCGAAGGTCCCGCCACAACTGAAGAGGAGCCCCGTTTTCCCCTCCTCTGCCCGAAATGAAGCTTCCTTTCCTTGCTTGGTCGGGAAAGGGGAAAGGATTCTCGGTGTTCCAGTCTCATTTCAGGAGGAGGCACTCTCCACAGGAAAGGCGAGAGGCACTCCCTGAGTCGTGCCACCATTCCTAAAGACCCATAAATGATTCCTGGGTGGTTCTACCATTCCTAAAGATCCACAAATGTGTCAGGCCCCTTCAGATGAACCTGATTTCCCTGCATTCCCTCGACTGTCAGCCCGAGTGTCGACTCACACCTCAGTGGCACGTGTGACAGTCCTTGTCACTTTGAGGCAAAGCCACAGATCTTTGTGTCAAATTCTTGGGAAACCTGACACTGATTCGATTGTTCCAGAGGAAAACAGAGTCGTGTCTCCACTGGATAGGAGGCCTGACTCCCCTCTTGGGACTCCAGAGGAATGCCAAGATCCATGTCAGGACCGGAAAGGAAACCTCAGGATCCGGCCTCAGCTCCTGACGAGGACTTAGGACCCGGCACAGACTTGAGAGCAATGTCGAGAAGCCCCTGGCAACTCCCATGGAGACTGGCCTTTGTGGAGGTCAAACGAGGGGATCCCAGAGGGCCCCGTCGTAACTCGAGAGGGACTGCCGCAACTCGAGAAAAACTAGGAGATTCTCCCCTCCAAGCCAGAAGAGTTCTTTTGCTGATGCAGAATTTCGAGGGAAATCACACCTCCCCACTTAGACTTCGAAAGGTTCCTTCACACCCTTGCTGCACCTCAAGAAGTTTTCCAAAACACCTGTCTCCACTCAAGAGGAACACCAAGGGTCCCACCACGACTGAAGAGGAGCTCGGTCGTCCCCTCCTCAGCCCGAAATGAAGTTGCTTTTTCCTGCTTCGTCGGGAAAGAAGAAAGGATTCCCGGAGTTCCAGTCGAATCTCAAGAGGAGGCACTCTCCACAGGAAAGTCCAGAGGCATTCTCTGGGTGGTGCCACCATTCGTAAAGACCCACAAATGTGTCAGGTCCCTTCAGATGAACCTGATTCCCCTGCATTCCCTCGAATGTCACCTCGAGTATCAACTCATACCTCGGTGGCACTTGTGACAGGCCTTGTCACTTCAAGGGAAAGCCACAGATTATTGTGTCAACTGCACGGGAAGCCTGACACTGATTCGAGTGCTCCAGAGGAAAGCGAAATTACGTATCTCCACTGGAGACGAGGCCTGACTCCCCACTGGGGACTCCAGAGGAATGACAAGATCCATGGCAGCACTTAGAGAGGAAACCTCAGGTTCCAGCCTGAGCTCCTGACGAGGATTTAGGACCCGGTACAGACTTGAGAGCAATGTTGAGAGACCCCTGGTCACTCCAATCTAGACTGGCTTTCTGGAGGTCAAACTAGGGGATCCCAGATGTCCCCCTCTTAACTCAAGAGGGACTGCCACAACTCGAGAAAAACTAGGAGCTTCTCCTCTCAGGGCGAGATGAGGCCTTTTTTTTAGGCGGCGTCTAGAGGGCAATCAAACCTCCCCCCTTAGACTTCGAAAGGTTCCTTCACACCCTTGCTACACCTAAAGAAGTTCCCCGAACACCTGTCTCCACTCAAGAGGAACACCGAGGGTCCCGCCACAGCTGAAGAGGAGCCCCGTTGTGCCCTCCTTAGCCCAAAATGAAGCTTCCTTTCCCTGCTTCTTCGGGAAAGTGGAAAGGATTCTCGGAGATCCAGTCGAATCTCAGGAGGAGGCGCTCTCCACTAGAAAGATCAGAGAGACACCCTGGGTGGTGCCACCATTCCTGAAGACCCACAAAAGTGTCAGGCCCTTTCAGGTGAACCTGATTTTCCTGCATTCCCTCGACTGTCAACCCGAGTATTGACTCACACCTCAGTGGCACGTGTGACAGTCCTTGTCACCTCGAGGGAAAGCCACAGATTTTTGTGTCAACTCCACGGGAATCCTGACACTTATCCAGTGCTCTGGAGGAAAGCGGAAGTGCGTGTCTCCTCTGGAGACGAGGCCTGACTCCCCTCTCTGGACTCCAGAGGAATGTCAAGATCCATGTCAGCACTGGAGAGGAAACCTCAGTTTCCGGCATCAGCTTCTGACGAGAACTTAGAATCCGGCATCGACTTGAGAACAATGTCGAGAGGCCCCTGGCAACTCACATGGAGACTGGCCTTTGTGGATGTCAAACGAGGGGATCCCAGAGGTCCCTGTCGTAACTCGAGAGGGACTGCCTCAACTCCAGAAGAACTAGGAGATTCTCACCTCCAGGTGAGATGAGGCCTTTTTCTGATGCGACATCTCGAGGGAAATCACACCTCCCCACTTAGACTTCGAAAGGTTCCTTCACACCCTTGCTGCACCTCAAGAAGTTCCCAGAAACACCTGTCTCCACTCAAGAGGAACATCAAGCGTCCTGCCACAAATGAAGAGGAGTGCGGTTGTCGCCTCCTCAGCCCAAAATGAAGCTACCATTCCCTGCTTCATCGGGAAAGGTGAAAGGATTCTAGGTGTTCCAGTCGCATCTCAGGAGGAGGCACTCTCCACAGGAAAGGCCAGAGGCACTCCCTGGATGGTGGCATCATTCCTAAAGACCCACAAATGTGTCAAGCCCCTTAGAAGGAACCTGATTTCCCTGCAATCCCCCGACTTTCAACCCGAGTATTGACTCACACCTCCTTGGCACGTGTGGCAGTTCTTGTCACTTCGAGGGAAAGCCACAGATTTTTGTGTCAACTTCACGGGAAGTCTGACACTGTTTTGAGGGCTCGGGAGGAAAGTGGAAGTGCGTGTCTCCACTGGATATGAGTCATGACTCCCCTCTGGGGACTCCAGAGGAACGCCAAGGTCCATGTCAGCCCTGGAGAGGAAACCTCAGTATCTGGCCTCAGCTCCTGACTAGGACTTAGGACCCGGCACTGACTTGAGAGCAATGTCAAGAGGGCCCTGTTAACTCCCATGGAGACTGGCCTTTGTGTAGGTCAAACGAGGGCATCCCAGAGGTCACCGTCATAACTCGAGAGGGACTGCCGCATCTCCAGAAAAACTAGGAGATTCTCCCCTACAGGCCAGAAGAGGTCTTTTTCTGATGCAGAGTCTCAAGGGAAATCACACCTCCCCACTTAGACTTTGAAAGGTTCCTTCACACCCTGGCTGCACCTCAAGAAGTTTTCCGAAACACCTGTCTCCACTCAAGAGGAAGAGTGAGGGTCCGGCCACGACTGAATAGGAGCCCCGTTGTGCCCTCCTCAGCCCGAAATGAAACTGCCTTTCCCTGCTTCATCGTGAAAGGGGAAAGCATTCCCAGAGTTGCAGTCGAATCTCAGGAGGAGGCACACGCCACAGGAAAGTCCAGAGGCATTCTCTGGGTAGTGCCACTGTTCATAAAGACCCACAAATGTGTCAAGCCCCTTCAGATGAACCTGATTTCCCTGCATTCCCTCGAATGTCACCTCGAGTATTGACTCCCACCTCGGCGACACATGTGACAGTCCTTGTCAATGCGAGGGAAAGACACAGATTATTGTGTCAACTCAACGGGAAGCCTGACACTGATTCGAGTTATTGGGAGGAAAGCGGAAGTGCGTGTCTCCACTGGAGACGAGGCCTGACTCACCACTGGGGCTCCAGAGGAATGACAAGATCCATGGCAGCACTTAGAGAGGAAAACTCAGGTTCTGGCCTCACCTCGTGAGGAGGACTTAGGACCCGGAACCGACTTGAGAGCAATGTCGAGAGGCCCCTGGCCACTCCGATGGAGACTGACTTCCTGAAGGTCAAACGAGGAGATCCCAGATGTCCCCGTCTTAACTCGAGAGGGACTGCTGGAACTCGAGAAAAACTAGTAGCTTCTCCTCTTCAGGCGAGATGAGGCCTTTTTCCTAGGCAGCATCTCAAGGGCAATCAAACCCCCCTTATACTTCGAAAGGTTCCTTCACACCCTTGCTGCACATCAAGAAGTTCCCCGAAACACCTGTCTCCACTCAAGAGCAACACCGAGGGTCCCGTCACAGCTGAAGAGGAGCCCCGTTGTCCCCTCCTCAGCCCAAAATGAAACTTCCTTCCCCTGCTTCTTCGGGAAAGGGGAAAGGATTCTTGGAGATCCAGTCGAATCTCAGGAGGAGGCGCTCTCCATTAGAAAGTTCAGAGAGATTCCCTGGGTGGTGACATCATTCCTGAAGACAAACAAATGTGTCAGGCCCCTTCAGATGAACCTGATTTCCCTGAATTCCCTCGACTGTCATCCCGAGTATCAACTCACACCTCAGGGGATCATGTGACAGTCCTTGTCACTTCGAGGGAAAGCCAAAGATTTTTGTGTCAACTCCACGGGCAGCTTGACACTGATTCGATTGCTCGGGAGGAAAGTGGAAGTGCATGTCTCCACTGGAGAGGAGGCCTGACTCCATTCTGGGGACTTCAGAGGAATGCCAAGATCCATGTCAGCACTGCAGATGACACCTCAGGATACGGCCTCAACTGACGAGAACTTAGGACTGGGCACCGACTTGAGAGCAATGTTGAGAGGCCCTTGGCAACTCCCAAGGAGACTGGCCTTTGTGGAGGTTAAACGACGGGATCCCAGAGGTCCCTGTCATAATTCGAGAGGGACGGCCACAACTCGAGAAAAACTAGGAGATTTCCCCCTCCAGTCCAGAAGAGGCCTTTTTCTGAGGCAGAGTCTCGAGGGAAATCACACCCCCCCACTTAAACTTCGAAAGGTTCCTTCACACCCTTGCTACACCTCAAGTAGTTCCCCGAAACACCTGTCTACACTCAAGAGGAACACCGAGAATCCCACCACAACTGAAGAGGAGCCCCGATGTCCCATCCTCATCCCAAAATGAAGGTTCCTTTCCCTGCTTCTTCGGGAAAGGGGAAAGGATTCTCGGCGTTCCAGTCGCATCTCAGGAGGAGGCGCTCTCCACAGGAAAGGCCAGAGGCACTCACTGAGTGGTGCCACCATTCCTAAAGACCCACAAATGGTCGCTGGTTGGTGCCAGCACTCCTAAAGACCACAAATGTATTAGGCCCCTTCAGATGAATCTGATTTCCCTGCATTCCCTCGACTGTCAACCCGAGTATCNAAGGCCAGAGGCACTCCCTGGGTGGTGCTACCATTCCTAAAGAATCACAAATGTGTCAGGCCCCTTCAGATGAACCTGATTTCCCTGCATTCCCTCTACTTTCATCCCGAGTATCGACTCACATCTCAGTGGAACGTGTGACAATTCTTTTCACATCGACGGAAAGCCACAGATTTTGTGTCAACTCCATGGGAAGCCAGAAACTGTTTTGAGTGCTCGGGAGGAAAGCAGAAGTGCGTGTCTCCACTGGAGACGAGGCCTGACTCCCCTCTGGGGAAGTCAGAGGAACGCCAAGATCCATGTCAGCACTGGATAGAAAAACTCAGGTTCCGGCCTCAGCTCCTGACTAGGACTTAGGACCCAGCACCGACTTGAGAGCAATGTCGAAAGGCCCCTGGCAACTCCCATGGAGACTGGCCTTTGCGAGGGTCAAACGAGGAGATCCCAGAGGTCCCCGACTTAACTCGAGAGGGACTGCTGCAATTCGAAAAAAACTACGAGATTATCCCCTCCTGCAAGATGAGGCCGTTTTCCGAGGCAGCCTCTGGAGGGAAATCACACCTCCCCACCAAAACTTCGGAAAGTTCCTTCACACCTTTGCTGCATCTTAAGAAGGTCCCCGAAAAACCTGTCTCCACTTAAGAGGAACACCTTGAGTCCCGCCACAACTGAAGAGGAGCCCCGTTGTCCCCTCCTCGGCCCGAAATGAATCTTGCTTTCCCTGCTTCTTCGGGAAAGGGAAAAGGATTCTCGGAGTTCCAGTCGAATTTCAGGAGGAGGCGCTCTCCACAGGAAAGGTCAGAGGCACTCCCTGGGTGGTTCCAACATTCCTAAAGATCCACAAATGTTCCGTGGGTGGTACCACTGATCTTAAAGACCCACAAATGTGTCAGGCTCCTTCAAATGAGCCTGATTTCCCTGCATTGCCTCGACTGTCAACCCGAGTATCGACTCACCCCTCAGTGGCACGTTTCACAGTCCTTGTCACTTCAAGAGAGAGCCACAGATTTTTGTGTCAACTTCACGGGAAGCCTGACACTAATTCGAGTGCTCGGGAGGAAAACAGAAATGCGTTTCTCCACTGGAGAAGAGGCCGGACTCCCCTCTGGGGACTCCAGAGGAATGCCAAGATCCATGTCAGCACTGGAGAAGAAACCTCAGGTTCCGGCCTCAGCTCCTGACGAGGACTTAGGACCCGGCACCGACTTGAGAGCAATGTTGAGAGGCCGCTGGAAACTCCTATGGAGACTGCCCTTTGTGGAGGTCAAACGAGTGGATCTCAGAGGTCCCCGTCTAACTTGAGAGGGACTGCCGCAACCCGAGAAAACCTAGGAGATTCTCCCCTCCAGGCGAGATGAGGCCTTTTTCCAATGAGGCATCCTGAGGGAAATCACACCTTCCCACTTAGACTTCGAAAGGTTCCTTCTCACCCTTGCTGCACCTCAAGAAGTTCCCCGAACACGTTAGTCCACTGAAGAGGAACACTGAGGGTCCCACCACAACTGAAAAGGAGACCAGTTTTCCCCTCCTCAGCACAAAATGAAGCTTCCTTTCCCTTCTTACTGGGGAAAGGGGAAAGGATTCTTGGAGTTCCAGTCGAATCTCAGAAGGAGGCACTCTCGACAGGAAAGTCCAGTGGCACTCCCTGGGTGGAGCCACCATTCCTAAAGACCCACAAATGTTCCCTAGGTGGTGCCGTCATTTCTAAAGACCCACAAATATGTCAGGCCCCTTCAGAGAAACCTGATTTCCCTGCATTCCCTCGACTGTCAACCCGAGTATCGACTCACACCTCAGTGGCACTGGTGACAGTCCTGGTCACTTCAAGAGAAAGCCAAAGATTTTTGTGTCAACTCCACGGGAAGCCTGACACTGATTCGAGTGCTTGGCAGGAAAGCGGATTGTGTGTTTACACTGGAGGCGAGGCCTGACTCCCCTCTTTGGATTCCAGAGGAAAGCCAACATCCATGTCAGTCTGGAGAAGAAACCTCAGGTTCCGGCCTTAGCTCCTGACGAGGACATTGAACTCGGCACCCAATTGAGAGCAATGTCGAGAGGCCCCTGGCAAATCCCATGGAGACTGGCCTTTGTGGAGGTCAAACGAGGGGATCACAGATGTCCCCATCCTAATGGGAGAGGGACTGCTACAACTCAAGGAAAACTAGGAGATTCTCCCCACCAGGCGAAATGAGGCCTTTTTCCAATGCAGTGTCTCGAGGGAAATCACACCTCCCCACTTAGACTTGGAAAGCTTCCTTCAAACCTTTGCTGCACCTCAAGAAGTTTCCCGAAACACCTGTCTCCACTCAAGAGGAACATCGAGGGTCCTGCCACAACTGAAGAGGAGACCCGTTGCTCCTTCCTCAGCTGGAACAGAAGCTTCCTTTCCCTGCATCGTTGGGAAAGGGGAAAGGATTCTAGGATTTCCAGTCGAATCTCAGGAGGAAGAGCTCTCCACAGGAAAGGTCAGAGGCACGCCCTGGCTGGTGCAACCACTCCTAGAGACCACAAAAATGTGAGACCCCTTACCATGAACCTGATTTCCCTGCATTCCCTCGACTGTCAGCCCGAGTATCGAATCACACCTCTGTGGCATGTGTAACATTCCTTGTCACTTTGAGGGAAAGCCACAGAGTTTTGTGTCACTCCACGGGAAGCCTGATGCTGATTCGAGTGCTCAGGAGGAAAGTGGAAGTGCGTGTCTCCACTGGAGACGAGGCCTGACTCCCATCTTTGGATTCCAGAGGAAGGCCAACATCCTTGTCAGTCTGGAGAAGAAACCTCAGGTTCCAGCCTCAGCTCCTGACGAGGACGTAGAACCCGGCATCGACTTCAAAGCAATGTCCAGAGGCCCCTGGCAACTCCCATGGAGATTGGCCTTTGGAGAGGTCAAACGAGGGGATCCCAGAGGTCCCCGTTGTAACTTGAGAGGGACTGCCACAACTCAAGAAAAAGTAGGAGATTCTCCCCTCCAGGAGAGATGAGGCCTTTTTCCGATGCTTCATCTCGAGGGAAATCACAACTCCCCACTGAGATTTCGAAAGGTTCCTTCACACCTTTGCTGCACCTCAAGAAGTTCCCTGAAACACCTGACTCCACTCAAGAGAAACTTTGAGGGTCCCGCCACAACTGAAGAGGAGCCCCATTGTCCCCTTCTCAGCCCGAAATGAAGATTCTTTTCCCTGCTTCGTTGGGAAAGGGGAAAGCATTCTTGGCGTTCCAATCGTATTTCAGGAGGAGGCTCTCTACACAGGAAAGGCCAGAGGCACTCCCTGGGTGATGTCACCATTCCTAAAGACCCAGAAATGTTCCCTGGGTGGTGCCACCATTCCTAAAGACCCACAAATGTGTCAGGCCCCTTCAGATGAACCTGATTTTCCTGCATTCCCTCGACTATCAACCCGAGTATCGACTGACACCTCGTTGGCACATGTGCAAGTCCTTCTCACTTCGAGGGAAAGCCACAGATTTTTGTGTCAACTCCACGGGAACCTGACATTGATTCGAGTGCTCAGGAGGAAACTGGAAGTGTATGTCTCCACTGGAGACGCGGCCTGACTCCCCTCTGGGACTCCAGAGGAACACCAATATCCATGTGAGCACTGGAGAGGAAACCTCAGGTTCCGGCCTCAGCTCCTGACGAGGACTTAGGACAAAGCACCGACTTGAGAGCAATTTCGAGAGGCCCCTGGCAACTCTCATGGAGACTGGTCTTTCTGGAAGTCAAACGAGGGGTTCCCAGAGGTCCCCGTCGTAACTCGAGAGGGACTGATGCAACTGGGGAAAAACTAGGAGATTCTCCCCTCCAGACGAGATGAGGCCTTTTTCCGATGAGGTGTCTCGAGGGAAATCACACCTCTCCACTTAGACTTCGAAAGCTTCCTTCACATCCTTGCTGCACTTCAGGAAGTTCACCGAAACACCTGTCTCCACTCAAGAGAAACACCGTGAGTCCCTCCACAACTTAAGAGGAGCCCCTTTGTCCCCTTCATACCCTGAAATGAAGGTTCCTTTCCCTGCTTCGACGGGAAAGGGGAAAGGATTCTTGGCATTCCATTCGCATCTCAGGAGGAGGCGCTCTCCACAGGAAAGGCCAGAGGCACTCACTGGATGGCACCACCATTCCTAAAGACCCACAAAAGTTCCCTAGGTGGTGCCACCATTCCTACAAAGCCACTAATGTGTCAGGCTACTTCAGATGAACCTGATTTCCCTGCATTGCCTCGACTGTCAAGCCAAGTATTGACTCACACCTCAGTGGCACGTGTGACAGTCCTTGTCACTTCGAGGTAAAGCCACAGATTTTTGTGTCAACTCCACAGGAAACCTGACACTGATTCAACTGATCGGCAGCACAGCGGAAGTGGGTATCTCCACTGGAGACGAGGCCTGACTCCCCTCTGGGGACTCCAGGGGAACGCCAAGATCCATGTCAGCACTGAAGAGGAAACCTCAGGTTCCGTCCTCAGCTCCTGAAGAGGACTTAGGACTCATCACCGACTTGCGAGCAATGTCGAAGGGCTCCTGGCAACTCCCATGGAGACTGGCCTTTGTGGAATTCAAACGAGGGGATCCCAGATGTCCCCATCGAAACTCTAGAGGGACTGCCCCAACTCGAGATAAACTAGAAGATTCTCCCCTCCAGGTGAGATGAGGCTTTTTCCGATGGGGTCTCTCGAGGGAAATCACACCTCCCTACATAGACTTCGACAGGTTCCTTCACAACCTTGGTGCACCTCAAAAGTTCCCCGAAACACCTGTCTCCACTCAAGAGGAACACCGAGGGTCCTGCCACAACTGAAGAGGTGCCCCGTTGTCCCCTCCTCAGCCCGAAAAGAATGTTCCTTTCCCTGCTCCTTCAGGAAAGGTGAAAGGATCCTCGGCGTTCCAATCCCATCTCAGGAGGAGGCGCTCTCCACAGGAAAGGCCAGAGGCACGCCCTGGGTGATGCTCCCATTCCTAAAGACCCACAAATGTGTCAGGACCCTTCAGATGAACCTGATTTCCCTGTAATCCCTTGACTGTCGACCCGAGTATCGACTCACACCTGGGTGGCACGTGTGACGGTCCTTGTCATTTCAAGGGAAAGCCACAGATTTTCATGTGAACTCCACGGGAAGCCTTACACTGATTCGAGTGCTCGGGAGGAAAGCAGAAGTGCGTGTCTCCACTGCAGACGAGGCCTGACTCCCCTCTGGGGCCTCCAGATGAACGCCAAGATCCATGTCAGCACTGGAGAGGAAACCTCAGATTCCGGTCTCAGCTCCTGACAAGGACTTAGGACCCAGCACCAACTTGGGAGTAATGTCGAGAGGCCCCTGGCAACTCCCATGGAGACTGGCCTTTGTGGAGGTCAAACGAGTGGATACCAGAAGTCCCCATTGTAACTCAAGAGGGACTGCCCCAACTTGAGAAAAACTAGGAGATTCTCGCCACCAGGCGAGATGAGGTCTTTTTCCGATGCAGCGTCTGGAGGGAAATCACACCTCCCCACTTAGACTTCAAAAGGTTCATTCACACCCTTGCTGCACCCTCAAGAATTTCCCCAAAGTGCCTGTCTCCACTCAAGAGGAACACCGAGGGTCCCGCCACAACTGAAGAGAAGCCATGTTGTCCCCTCCTCAGCCCGAAATGAAACTTCCTTTCCCTGCTTCTTCGGGAAAGGGGAGAGGATTATCGAAGTTGCAGTTGCAACTCAGGAGGAGGCGCTCTCCACAGGAAAGTCCATAAGAATTCTCTGGGTGGTGCCACCATTCGTAAAGGCCCACAAATGGCTCAGGCCCCTTCAGATAAACCTGATTTCCCTGCATTCCCTCGACTGTCAACCCGAGTATCGACTCACACCTCCGTGGCATGTGTGACAGTCCTTGTCACTTCGAGGAGAAGCCACAGATTTTTGTTTCAACTTCACAGGAAGCCTGACACTGATTTGAGTGCTTGGGAGGAAAGCGGAAGTGCGTGTCTCCACTCTAGACCAGGCCTGACTCCCCTCTGGGGACTCCAGAGGAACTTCAAGATCCATGTCAGCACTGGAGAGGAAACCTCAAGTTTTGGCCTCAGCTCCTGAGGAGGAATTAGGACCTGGCACCGACTTTAGAGCTATGTCGAGAGGCCCCTGGCAACTCCAATGGAGACTAGCCTTGTGGAGGTCAAACGAGTGGATCCCAGAAGTCCCTATCCTAACTCGAGAGGGAATGCCGCCACTCGAGAAAAACTAGGAGATTCTCCACTCCAGGCGAGATGAGGCCTTTCTCTGATACGGCGTCATTAGGGAAATCACACCTTCACACTTAGACTTTGAAAGGTTCCTTCATACCCTTACTGCACCTCAAGAAGTTCCCCAAAACACCTATCTCCACTAAAGAGGAAAAACGAGGGTCCCTCGACAACTGAAGAGGAGCCCCGTTGTTCCCTCCTCAGCCCGACATGAAGGTTCCTTTCCCTGCTTCGTAGGGAAAGGGAAAAGGATTTTCAGAGTTCCAGTCGAATCTCAGGAGGAGGCGCTCTCCACAGAAAAGGCCAGAGGCACTCCCTGATTGTTGCCACCATTCATAAAGGAACAAAAATGTGTCAGGCCCCTTCAGATGAACCTGATTTCCCTGCATTCCCTCGACTGTCATCACGAGTATCGACTCACACCACGGTGGCACGTCTGACAGTCCTTGTCACATTGAGGGAAAGCCACAGATTTTTGTGTCAACAACTCGGGAAGCGTGACACTGATTCCAGTGCTCGCGAGGAAAGCGGAAGTGTGTGTCTCCACTGGAGACGAGGCCCGACGCTCCTCTGGGGACTCCAGAGAAAAGCCAAGATCCATGTCAGCACTGGAGAGAAAAACTCAGTTTCTGGGCTCAGCTCCTGTTGAGGACGTAGGACCAGGCACCGACTTGAGAGCAATGTCGAGAGGCTCCTGGCTACTCCCATGGAAACTGGCCTTTGTGGAGTCAAACGAGGGGATCCCAGAGATCTTCCTCGTAAGTCGGGAGGGACTGCCACAACTCAAAAAAAAACTAGGAGATTTTCCCCTCCAGGCGAGATGAGGCCGTTTTCTGATGGGGCGTCTTTAGGGAAATCACACCTCTCCACTTAGACTTTGGAAGGTTCTTTTACACCTTTGCTCCACCTCAAGAAGTTCCCTGAAACACCTGTCTCCACTCAAGAGAAACACCGAATGTCCCGCCACAACTGAAGAGGAGCCCCGTTGTCTCCTCCTCAGCCCGAAATGAAGTTTCCTTTCCTTGCTTCGTCGGGAAAGGGGAAAGGATTCTCGGCATTCCAGTCGCATCTCATGAGGAGGTGCTCTCCACAGGAAAGGCCAGAGGCACTCCCTGGGTGGTGCCACCACTCCTAAATACCCACAAATGTTCCCTGGTTGGTGCCAAAATTCTTAAAGATACACAAATCTTCCCTGGGTGGTGTGACCATTCGTAAACACCCACAAATGTGTCAGGCCCCTTCAGATGAACCTGATTTCCCTGCATTCCCTTGACTGTCAACCCGAGTATCAACTCACTCCTCAGTGGCACGTGTAACAGTCCTTGTCACTTCGAGGGAAAGCCACAGATTTTTGTGTCAACTCCACGGGAAGCCTTACACTGTTTCGAGTGCTTGGGAGGAAAGCCGAATTGCATGTCTCCACTGGAGACGAGGCCTGTATCCCCTCTGGGGTCTCCAGAGGAACGCCAAGATCCATGTCAGCGCTGGGGAGGAAACCTCAGATTCAGGCTTCAGCTCCTGAGAAGGACTTAGGACATGGCACCGACTTCAGAGCAATGTAGAGAGGCCCCTGGCACTCCCATGGAGACTGGCCTTTGTGGAGGTCAAACAAGGGGATCCAAGAGGTCCCTGAAGTAACTTGATAGGGACTGCCGCAACTCGAGAAAAACTAGGAGATTCTCCCCTTCAGGCGAGATGAGGCCTTTTCCCGATGCGGCGTCTCAAGGGAAATCACACCTCCCCACTTAGATTTCGAAAGATTCCTTCACACCTTTGCTGCACCTCAAGAAGTTCCCCGAAACACCTGTCTCCTCTCAAGAGGAACACTGAGGGTCTGGCCACAACGGAAGAGGAGCCTAGTTGTCCCCTCCTCAGCCTGAAATGAAGGTTCCTTTCCCTGCTTCGGTGGGAAAGGGGAAAGAATTCTCGGAGTTCCAGTCGAATCTCAGGAGGAGGAGCTCTCCGTAGAAAAGGCCAGAGGCACTCCCTGGGTGGTTCCACCTTTCCTAAAGACCCACAAATTGTCAGGCCCCTTCAGATGAACCTGATTTCCTTGCATTCCCTCGACTGTCAACCCGAGTATCGACTCACTCCTTGGTGGCAAGTGTGACAGTCCTTGTCACTTCTAGGGAAAGCCACCGATTTTTGTGTCAACTCCATAGGAAACCTGACACTGTTTCGAGTGCTCTGGAGGAAAGCCAAAGTGCATGTCTCCACTGGAGACGAGGCCTGACTCCCCTCTGGGGACTCCAGAGGAACGCCAAGGTCCATGTCATCATTGGAGTGGAAAGCTCAGTTTCTGGGCTCAGCTGTTGACGAGGACTGAAGACCTGCCACCGAATTGAGACCAATGTCGAGAGGCCCCTGGCAGCTCCCATGGAGACTGGCCTTTGTGAAGGTCAAACGAGGGGATCCCAGAGGTCCCTGTCGTAACTCGAGAGGGACTGCCACAACTCGAGAAAAACTAGGAGATTCTCCCCTCCAGGCGAGATGAGGCCTTTTTCCGATGTGCCGTCTCGAGGGAAATCACACCTCCCCACTTAGAGTTCGGAAGGTTCCTTCACACCCTTGCTGCACCTCAAGAAGTTCCCTGGAACACCTGTCTCCACACAAGAGGAAAACCGAGGGTCCTGCCACAACTGAAGAGGAGCCCCGTTGTGCAATCCTCAGCCCGAAATGAAACTTCCTATCCCTGCTTCGTCAGGAAAGGGGAAAGTATTAACGGAGATCCAGTCGAATATCACGAGGAGGAGCTCTCCACATGAAAGGCCAGAGGCACTCCCTGGGTGGTGCCACCATTCCTAAAGACCCAGAAATGTGTCAGGCCCTTAAGATGGACCTGATTTCCTTGCATTCCCTCGACTGTCAAACCGAGTATCTACTCACATTTTGGTGGCACGTGTGACAGTCCTTGTCTCTTCGAGGGAAAGTCTCAGATTTTTGTGCCAACTCCATGGGAAGCCTGACACTGATTCGAGTGCTCTTGAGGAAAGCAGAATTGCATGTCTCCACTGGAGATGAGGCCTGACTCCCCTCTGGTGACTCCAGAGGAACACCAAGATCCATGTCAGAACTGGAGAGGAAACCTCAGGATCAGGCTGCAGCTCCTGAGGAGGACCTAGGACCTGGCACGACTTGAGAGCAATGTCGAGAGGCACCTGGCAAATCCCATGGAGACTGGCCTTTGTAGAGGTCAAACAAGAGGATTCCAGAGGTTCCCGTCTTAACTCCAGAGAGACTACCGCAACTCGAGAAAAACTAGGAGATTCTCCCCTCCAGCCGAGATGAGGCCTTTTTCTGATGAGGTGTCAAGAGGGAAATCACACCTCCCCACTTAGACTTCGAAAGGTTCCTTCACACCCTTGCTGCACCTTAAGAAGTTCCCCGAAACCCCGTCTCCACTCAAGAGAAACATCGAGGGTCCCTCCACAACTGAAGAGGAGCCCCATTGTCCCCTCCTCAACCCAAAATGAAGGTTCCTTTCCATGCTTCATCAGGAAAGGGGAAAGGATTCTCGAGGATCCAGTCGCATATCAGGAGGAAATGCTCTCCACAGGAAAGGTCAAAGGCACTCCCTGGGTGGTACCACCATTCCTAAAAACCCACAAATGTTCCCTGGGTGATGACACCATTCCTAAAGACACACAAATGCATCAGGCCCCTTCAGATGAACCTGATTTCTCTGCATTCCCTCGACTGTAAACCAGAGTATCGACTCACACCTCTGTGTCACGTATGACAGTCCTTGTCACTTCGAGGGAAAGCCACAGATTTTTGTGTCACCTCCACGCAAAGCCTGACAGTGATTCGCATGCTCGGAAGGAAAGCGGAAGTGCATGTCTCCACTGGTGACGAGGCCTGACTCCGCACTGGGGACTCCAGAGGAACGCCAAGATCCATGTCTGCACTGCAGAGGACACCTCAGGTTCCAGCGTCACCTCCTGACGAGAAAGTACGACCTGGCACTGAACTGAGAGCAATGTCGAGAGGCCCCTGGCAACTCAAATGGAGACTGGACTTTGTGGAGGTCAAACGAGGGGATCCCAGAAGTCCCCGTTGTAACTCCAGAGGGACTGCCGCATCTTGGGAAAAACTAGGAGATTCTCCTCTCCAGGCGAGATGAGGCCTGTTTCCGAGGCGGCATCTTGAGGGAATTCACACCTCACCACTTAGAGTTTGAAAGGTTCCTTCACACCCCTGCTACACCTCAAGATGTTCCNAGTCCCCGTTGTAACTCCAGAGGGACTGCCGCATCTTGGGAAAAACTAGGAGATTCTCCTCTCCAGGCGAGATGAGGCCTGTTTCCGAGGCGGCATCTTGAGGGAATTCACACCTCACCACTTAGAGTTTGAAAGGTTCCTTCACACCCCTGCTACACCTCAAGATGTTCCCCGAAACACCTGTCTCACTCAAGAGGAATACTGAGTGTCCCGCCACAAGTGAATAGGAGCCTCCTTGTCTCCTCCTGAGTCAGAAATGAACGATCCTTAGCTGCTTCGTCGAGAAAGGGGAAAGGATTCTCGGCATTCCATTCACATCTCAGGAGGAGGCGCTCTCCA